>JAVXUP010004179.1:12500-39078 GCA_033070095.1 Escallonia herrerae | reverse complement strand
ATCAAACCCTGTTTATCTTCATCAAAGGCAAACGTGTATTTGCTTGAATTAAAGAGGCTATTATTTCAAATGTGGAGTTGAATAGATTTGATCTTGGAAGCACTACAAAGGTAACCATCCCTTTTTCAATGCTTTACATGTGGTTTGACTAGGAGTATGAGGGCTACGAGTAGGTTATTTTAATTAACACTGAATATCCTAGAGCTCTAGGCAAACAGAACCTTGAGAATATTCCTAAGCTCTCATAAATTGCTTTAAAAGAAGTTAGTGGACACTTCTGCACAACATCAAACTGTTTCATTAGAATTGTGTTCCAAAATACTTGGATCTTCAGATCTTGACACGTCCACGCATTATTTTATTCATCCTGTTTTTCAATTTGAAATACTCTTGGCATGTCAGGTGGGATACATTGTGCTAAATCTCTGAAAATGGTTGTTACTAGGAGAAATTATACTAATAAAAGTACTTCCACCACTCCAAACTAATATGGCTAGTACCTCCAATTCTGACCATGGGGACATGTTAGAGTGGATGAAGTTTCTAAAGACCAACTTAACCCACTTGGTGATCGTGGTGCAAATCCTCAAAGGATGGAAGTTTTTGGTGATGAACAATTGCAAATGCAAGATATGGTAAATGCTTTTCAGTATACTAAAAAACCATGTCCAAGATTCGGCCATCTTTTGAGACTTAATGAATAGGACTAGAAACCGAAAAGGACAAAATGTGGTTATAAGGAATAGTAGAGGTCCTTCACCAAATATCATGGGAGTTAGACCGAATCAAGGTGTAGACACCTCATTTTTTTGTAGCCTTTATCATTTTCTATTTATTGGTTAATGGACTTTGTTTTAGTTGAGTTTTATGGTATTACTATCGGTCTAGGCCTAGTAATATGTAATGAGCCTAATTTAATTAGGTCTAATCCAATGAATGGTCCAGTCCCCAGTCTGGTTAGAGCCCAGTCTAACAAGTGACCCAACCCGGTTTTGTAGTCCAATCCAATTAGTTAAACCAACAGTTGATCTTGTTAGTTAGGTATAACCTTGCTTTAGGTATATAAATTTTGGCTTAGTTTAGATCGTGATTTTAGTTCTGAAATTAGGCTTGATCCTTAATGCAGAGACTAACTTCACTATAAGAAAAACAATCTTTACCGACTGACACAAATCTATCGCTAAAATTAGCCTTTAGCAACAGACTTACCTGTCGGTAAAGATCCTTTACTGACAGAACTGTCTGTCCATAAAAACTTTTACCGACAGGGTTATACCGATGAAAAAATAGTCACTAAAAGCATTGTCCAAATTTTTTAATATTTTTGAAAATATTTAGCGACGGATTTTAAAGTTATATTTGCAAAATTTTTAAAGACATTTGTTGCTAAAAGTCATTAATAATTAAAAAATAGAACTTTTAGCGGCAGACCTTTAGTGACGGCTCTATTAGTCGCTAAAAGTATATATTTTGGTGACGAATTGAAAATTTGAAAAAATACTTTTAGCGACACGCAAAGTCCGTCGCTAAAAGTCATGCAACAAGTTTTCAATTTGTCGCCAAAATATATACTTTTAGTAATGGCTTCAAACCCTAACTTTCTTCTCTATTTTCCCCGTCGCAATTCTCTCTTTTCTCTTTATTTTCATTCAGTGACAGCCCCTATCCCTGCTCCATGCCGCCACACCTCTTTCCTCCCCTTCCCCCACATTGCCCGTCACCACACCTCCCTTCCCCCACGTCGTTGTCACTTCGATCGGCCCTTTCTCCGTCGCCTGTTGCCTGCCCCACCAGCACTACCAGCGTCCATCGCATCCACTCCACAAAAGTATTTTTCTCAGATTAATAACAGTAATGTACTTGTTTATAATTACATGCTAGAATATTTATAATAATTACATGTTAGAATGTAATTATAATGTACGTCTTTTTCTGATTTTTATATGTATTATTACAATTACATGTTAGAATTTTTATATGTTAGAAATAATTACATATTATTTTTTATGTTAAAAAGAATTACATGTTATAATTATTGATGTTAGAATTTTTATATTTATTATTATAATTATTATTGAATTTGTTATCATTTTTCGTTGAATTTGTTTTGGTGTTGGGTAATGTATGAAATCATTGTTACGGTGTTAGTTTGATCATTTGTATGAGACTAAAATTACCGTCTTTGGGATTGAGAAAAACAATGATGATTGACTGTTGAACCTTAGAGAATAATAATCAAAAGCAATAACAACAATGACGACCGACTGTTTTGACTAATTAAATTTAAAAAAAAACAATAATGATCGACTAAAATTAACAGCTACGATCGTAATTAAACCCTAAACCCCAATACAAACCCTAAATCCTAAACCCCATACCCAATATCCCAAACCGTAAATACAAACCCTAAACTGTAATTAAAACCTAAATACAACCCTAACCCTAACTAAACCGTATACCCTATCCCCGCCCTAAACCCTAATCCTAACCCTAACGCTAAATATGACATCCTTAAAACAAACTTTAAACTAAATCCTAACCCCCAATTGTTAATCCTAAACCATGTCCCAATATCTCAATATCACAATCATGATGACACAATATCAACTCCATGAATGAACTCCATATTCCACTGAGAAACATGAGTCGACTACTCGCATTAGGAATATTCGTTGTTATTTTGTGAAGTCTATTGACAACGAGTTGGTTACAACCAACTGGTTGTCAATGAATTTAAAATTAAATCATTTTGGTTATAGCATGTTCTTGCAAATTAACCTAATGATTCCATCTTTTCGATATTTTGATATTTTGGAAGGACTCTTGCATATTACCAATATTTAAACGCATGCATGCATAAAAACTTAGTTCTCATTCAAAGGTACTTATTACAAAGTAATGCTCTTTAATGAGCCTTTAGATGTCGAGTTTGGATAATTTGAAAATGCTAAGTGTTCATAAAACAGTGTATCAACTTATGCTCTGTATTTTGTGTCTTAGATATTTGATACACTTTCTCCGGTGATTCTCTGGGTGCATGTAGATCTGGTGTCCAAGTTCCATTTAATTTTGCAAGAGTAAGATTAAACGGATGTTAGAACACCTACACTACAAGAAAAAGCACTTTCAGCGACGGAGATACAAATACGTCGCTAAAAGGCCGTTTCAGCGACAGAAGTAATGGTCGGTAAAAGTCTGTAGCTAAAAACTTTTACCAACAGCACAAACCGTCGGTAAAAACCTTTCCTGACGGATTCCCACTGACGGCGTTTTAGCGACTGGTATTCCGCCTCTAAAATATTTTTAAAAAATTCCTATTTTTGGCCACCTTTTTAAAATTTAGTAGAAATTTTTTAGCGGCAGATGTTTTCTGTAGTTAAAAATTCCGTCACTTAAACTAGCTTTCCGCGACGGAACATACCGTTGCTAAAGTATCTGTCGCCAAAAATCTTAACTTAAGCGACAGACTTTTAGCAACGGAATTTTGTCAGTCGCTAAATTCCTGATATAAATACCCACTTTTATATCTTTTCTTTCTCCCCCTTTTTTCTCTTTCTCTCTCTCACTCACCGGCAGTTTCTTCCCGTGGTGACCCCCCTCCCCTGGCAATCCCCCCTCTGGCAACAACCCCCCTCCCTGGCGATAGCCCCCCACGACGTCGTGCCCCTCCACAACTCCTGTGGCTCTCCACTGCTGCGCCACCGCCGTCGCCGCACCACCTTCCCTGTTGGTATGTCCATCTTACCCTAATTGTGTTTTAATGTATCTGGTTTAATGCATGTAAGTTTGAATTGAATATAATGTGGTCAATTATTTTGAGTTTGGGTTTATGAAGTTAATTTGTTGTATGTAAGTTTGAGTTTGAATTTAATTTTACCCTAATTGAAGTTAATTTGCTATAATGTATAGTGTAATTTTACTCTAATTATACATTGTTGCATGTTGTTACTTTAATTAACATTAACTAAACTCAAACTAACCCTAATTGACCCTAGATAACTCTTAATTAAACCTTAAAAACTCAATTAACCCTAAAAACCCAATTAGCCCTAACTACCCTTATTGAACCCGACAAACCCTAACTAAACCCTATTGAACCCTACTTAACCTAATTAACCCTAATTGAACCTAATTAACCCTAATTAGCCCATATAAACCCTAACTAAACCCTAATTAACACCTAATTAGGTTAAACCTTAATTAATACTAATTACCCTACTTAAACCCAATTAATCTTAATTAGCCCTATTTAGCCGTACTTAGCCCTAAGTAACCTAATTAATTAACTCTAAGGAATTAACCCTGGTTAATCCTAATTAACCCTGGTTAATCCTAATTAACACTGGTTAATCCTAATTAACCCCTAACACATCTTGAAGTAACGCTAATTAACTCTACGGAACTCTTAATTAACCCTCGTCAACCCTAATTAACCCCTAACACATCTTGAGGTAATCCTAATTAAATCTCTAATTATAGGTGATACAATATCACAATCATAGATCTCAGTTATACCCTAGTTAACCTTAATTAACCTTGATAAGCCTAAATACAACTCTAACCCTAACTAAACCATAAATTCCGTCACAATCTGAGGTGACACGATATCAACTCCGTGAATGAACTCCATATTCCACCGAGGAACGTGAGTCGGCTGTCCACATTAGGAATAGTCATTGTTATTTTGTGGTGTCCATTGACAGCGAGTTAGTTATAACTCGTTGTCAACGAATTTGAAAGTGAATCATTTTGGTTATGGCATGTTCTTGCAAATTAACTAAATGATTCCATTTTTTCTAAAATTTTAAAATTTCAAAAAGATATGGTTGCATATGTTACCCCAATTTTCAAATGCATGCATGCATAAAACCCTTAGTTCCCGTTCAAAGGTACTCATGAAAAAGTAATGCTTTGTAATGAGCCTTTGGATGTCCAGTTTAGACAATTTGAAAAAGCTAAGTGTTTATAAAACAATGTATAGACTCATGCTCTGTGTTTTATATCGTGGATATTTGGTACACGTTCTCCGGTGTTTCTCTGGGTGGATACAGATCTGATGTTCTAACATCAGTTAATTCTTGCAAGAGCAGGATTAGATGGATGTTAGAACACCTAATCAATGTCGTGTACTTGGAGAAATACGGGGAGGTGCTGTTGAATTTTCCGCAGACATAGGACTAAGCATTAGTTGGTAACTGTTTAATAAACATGTATTTTCCTGAATAAGATAAGACCACTACCTATTAGAGAACAGAGGGAGTATATATAGACATGTTGTCACATGCATGCATTCGTTTTCACATCGACGCTGCCTAATTAGATGTCTTAATTTAAGGTGGTATAAAGTATGTAATCTCAGTCATCATGTCGGTCGATCGAAGTTGGATGAAAAGGAAGAATGTTGAGGATTTTAAGGATCACGTCGACGAATTTCTCGAGTTTGCTTATGCGCATCCTGCACATGTTGACTCTGGGACGATAATGTGTCTGTGCAGTAAATGTGATTTGTTGCATTGGAGAAGGAGAATGGTGGTAAAATGGCATCTTCTTCGGTATGGTTTTATGGGTTGATACACAAGGTGGATGCAGTAAATGAAAACAATAGTATTGTCATCCAACCCGGCTACTCAAGCTGACATTAAGGAGGAGGCACAATATGATTACCGAGATATGACTATGAATGCTCGGCATGCTAATGCTGAATGAGGTGACTACCGCGGCGATCAAAGTCCTCAGCAGCCGAACGAGGGGGCTAATCAGTTTTATGATTTGTTGAGAGACGCATATGAGCCATTGTGGGATGGAATCTGGAAACACACACGGCTGTTTGTGGTTAGTCAGTTATTACAGTTGAAATTAGACCACGGGCTAAGTGAGAAAGGATTTATATGAGGGCTCACTGTGAGACTCGTAGCAATGATGCCGATGTGCTAACACATCCAGCTGATGAAGAGGCGTGGAAAGAGTTTGATCGCAGGCATCCAAGCTTTGCTCAGGAAATTTGGAATGTTAAGGTTGGTTTGGCAACCGATGGGTTCAACCCTTTCGGGCAGTCTAGCATGCCTTACTCCACATGGCCTGTTATTATTGTCTCGTACTACCTTCCACCAGGCATGTGCATGAAGACGCATATTATGCTTTTGTCGTTGCTTATTCAGGGGTTAAAGAGATCCCGGTAAGAGCACAATATCATGTTGATTGTAGCATGAGATCTCGTATTGGCATCTTGAAAGTTCGTATTCCATGAATATCTATCTAGATGATGGAGTCATATCATATAGGCCCGTTAAGGCATTGATAAGCTCAAACATCTTCAAGATCATGGAGTCAAAACTTATGATGCATCCCTCAAACAGAACTTTCAGATGAGGGCTGCTTTAATGTGGACTATGCACAATTTTCCCGCATTGGAATGATGTGTGGGTGGAGCACACATGGAAAGTTAGCGTGCCCTGCTTGGATGGTCGTGAATCCTGATCATATGTTAAAGCACGACGGGAAGCCTTCGTGGTTCAGATGTCACCAGAAGCTTTTGCCACCAGACCATCAGTTCTGTAAGTAGAAGGATAAATTCGACGGGACAATCGAGCGTGAGGTTGTCACACTGGACTACCCATCTGGTGAGGAAATGCTCTCACACCTGGAGGCACTTGCTACTAAAATACCATACGACAAGGGTGTGTCAGATCAAAAGATTCCAGGATACATGAAAGAGCACAACTGGAGGAAACAATGTATTTTTTCAGGAGTTAACCTACTGAAGGACACTCATTATCCGAAACAACATGGATGGGATGCACATCGAGAAGAATTTCTTGGGAAAAATCAAAAGATCACCTTAAAGCAAGAAAGGATCTACAACAGTTGGGTGTACGCCGTGAACTGTATCCTCGGATAGTCAAGGGAGGACGCTGTTTTTGAAAGCACCTTACTGTCTATACAAGAAATAGGTAGATAAGGTCTGTCAGTGGGTTAAGAATTTGAAGCTTCCAGATAGGTATGCGTGCAACATATATATCGTTACTGCAATGTATTAGAATGCAAGTTCCAAGGGATCAAGAGTCAAGATTGTCACGTATTTATGGAAAGATTCATTTTTATTGCCTTCCGGGGACTGTTGCCAAGGGTTATATACGAGACTTTAACTGAACTACCTCATTTCCTTTGGGATATCTGTTCGTCTACAATCCGGGTGAATAACATGGAGGTGCTTGAAAAGATCATTGTGTTGACAATTTGCAAGCTCGAGAAAATCTTTGCACCATCATTCTTTGATTCAATGGAGCATTTGCACGTTCACTTGGGGAATGAAGCTAAGATGGGTGGGCATGTGCAATATCGATGGATGTATCCATTTGAGAGGTATTGCTTTAACTCTATGTTGTTCATTTACAGGTAATGCAAACACTGATTTATTGATATTCCACATAACTTTATTCGTTAAACTTCTAGGTTGATGTTCCATTTGAAAAAGAATGTCCATAATAAAGCTCGTGTTGAAGGCTCAATTGCTGAGGCTTACGTATTGGAAGAGCTCGTATACTTTTGTAGCTAATATTTTGGGCCTGATGTGGATACAAGGTTTTAACTAGGCCGAAATGAGCCCGGAGCCAGCACACATTTGGAAGGGCAATTGTCAATATTCAAGCAATCAGGTAGTCCGTTCGAACAACCTATACTCGGTGGCTAACGGATACAGAGTACAGTGCTGCAACAATATATGCCCTTCTAAATTGTGATGAAGTTTCAGCAATCGTTAAGTAATTTTCTGACTTAAGATAATTACTGTACATAATTGATAATGTGTGATCAGTGGGTTAACTCTCTCGACTTGCAGTGAATTCGATGCGAATTATTTAATCACTGATCCCGCTGGACTTGACTCTCATTGGAAATTGCATTTTGTAGGATTGTTCAGAAGACATGTAAGTCTTTAGCCAAATGTACTATGTTTCATACGCCACTCCATATGTGGTTTATTAACTTTCACCGTCTTATATAATAGCTTCAGTCGGTCGATGCTTCAATAGCCTCCTTGTTGAAATTACTAGCTCAAGGACTTAGTAAACAAGCAGCCTGTCATGGAGGCTACATCATCAATGGGTTTAGGTTTGACGTAAAATATGATGACCGGATGAAACAAACCAAAAATAGTGGAGTTTTGGTCAACAATGACAGTTATGATGAGAATAGCATGGACTTTTATGGAGAGCTGAATGAGATTGTTGAGCTAACATATCTTGGTTTTCAAAACTATTTGGTAATGTTCAAGTGTACATGTTTTGATGTCATATGTGGTAGAGGAATCTGTGTAAGCTCGCAGGGGATTGTAGATGTCAATGTTATGTCAAGCTTGTTGACCTGACCGATTTTGATGATTCCAAAATTACTATCTCTAACATTAATTTGTTACTGTTATTAAGATTAATTTTAGGTTCAATCATAATCAAACAAATACAAGGAACATTTATTGGACTTGGACTTGGATTTGGAATTGGACTTGGACGAAGATTCAGAACTGGACTTAGAATATATTTTATCTTTGATGTAAATTTTCTAAGTCTTTCTTAAAGATCTCCTAGAAAATCAAGAAAAGAATAAACAAGAAGTTTCTCTCAAATGAGTTTTCATTCGAAGGAAAATAAGTTTTCATTTGAATTGATCCTTCAGTTCTTTCTTCTTGAGTTTCAAAAATCATTTTCGGTCGAAGCCAAAACTTTCGGTCGAGGCCAAAACTCTTGGTTGATGCAAAAATTTTTGGCCGAAGCCAAAACTTTCGGTCAAAGCAAAAACTTTTGGTCGAAGCCAAAGTTTTCAGTCGAAGCAACATTTTCGTTCGAATGAAATGTAGTTTTCATTGACTGAATCCTTCAGTGGCTTCAACATTTCTCAGCTCTATCATTTCATTCGAATGAATCTGAGATTCATTCAACCAAATTCTTCAGAGATGTTTTTCATTCGAATCAACATTAATCTTTTATTCGAATCAATCTTTGTGTCAACCCTTTAACGGTGATCTTCTCTTCTAGTATAAAAAGGGACTTTGAGAGCGTTTATAATTAACTTCTTGAATTTCCAAAAATCTCTCTCTAGCTTCTAAAAAAGACTCCATCATCTTATTTCACACTTTCATCTTTTCTTCCTTGAGTGAGTTTACACTTTGAGAAATTGAGTAGCAAGCTTCTTGGTTTTGTTCTCAAAAGATTACATATCTTCCCACCTAAGAAAGCTTAGCTTTTTTTATTCATTATAATATCTACTCGTAAAGGAATGTGTTGTTGTATCCCAATTGTAAATCTTATTTTCACTTGTAATCGTTAAAAACCTTGAAGGGTGCAGTTTGAGCTAGCACCCGAAGCTTGCTGGTTAGTGAAAGGCTTGAGTAGGTCTCCGTTGTGTGGAGTGCTCGGGGACTCGACGTAGGCTGGTGGGGTCGACCCAGTATAAATCTTTGTTTCATTTTATATTTACCATTTCGTTATTACTTTGTAAATTTAGTTTTAAAATTTTTACTCAAAGTTGTAAACACCTATTCACCCCCCCCCCCCCCAGGTGTGTTTAGGGACCTACAAATGGTATCAGAGCCGTGTGCTCTAGTATTTTCTTTGTGACTTAGCATTCAAGAGCTAAAGATCTCATTATGGAAGAAGGTTCAGCAACTACTAGACCATATTTGTTGAAGAGCGACAATTATAGTTACTAGAAAAATGAGATAAGAAATTTTCTAAGGCAGGATATTCATGTATGCTATGTTGTAGAGAATGGTCCTATTATTCCCATGAAGGATGGACCACATGGAACCAAGGTTCCCAAAGGAATTCTTGAAATGGATGCTCATGAGGCATAACTCTTCTCCATAGACGACAAAGCAAAAAACATTATCAGCTGTGGCCTTGACATGAATAAGTATAATCGAGTCTCAGCATGTGAGACAGTTAAAAAAATATGAAGATTTTTGGAGGTTACTCATGAAGGAACGAATCAGGTAAAGGAGACTAAAATTAATATGTTAGTCCAGAAGTATGCGGCCTTCAAGATTAAGGAACACGAGTCTATAAATAAGATGTACTCAAGGTTTACTCTCATTATAAATGGACTCAAGCTCTTGGAAAAATCAAACCCAAAGAAGGAGATCGTAAGAAAAGTTCTTAGGTCTCTTCCCAAGAGATGGGAAGCTCATAGCCATTCAAGAAGCCAAAGACCTGAATGTGCCGAAGTTGGAAGAATTAGTGGGTTTTCTAATGACTCATGAAATCATGATGAAGATTCATGACGAGGAAGAGACCACTTTGAAGAAGAGGGACCTAGCTCTCAAAGCTGAGGTCTTTCATGAACCTGTAGAGAGCAGCGATGACGCTGACCCATAAATGGCACTCATCACTTGTAAGTTCAAGAAGTTTTTTACGAGCCAACGAGATGGAAAGATCAGGAGGAGTCAGACAACCCAGTCACATCAAAGAAACCATGGTGATTGGAATGTAAGAGAAAAACCTGACACATGCTATGAAGCATTGCACATGCATAGTCGATGAGTCTAACCAAGTGGAAATGATGATGTTCTGTTGGGCTTGAGCCGCTCAATCAGAACAAAGGTGATGCAGTAAAATGGTTGTAAATGTTCGTTCTTGGCATCTTTAAATCCTTTGTCTTCGTTAAAAATTCATGATCGATTCCTCGATAATTCCAAAGGGGTTGTACGTTCTACTTCTCATATTATCTTTACTAGATGATTTGCGCTCATTCCTTATCTTATGTGTTTTCCAGGTACTAGGTTTGAACAAGGAGAGACTTGGGGTAAAGGTGAAGAGAAATTATGCTGAGGTTCTGTGAGGAAATATACCGCCACGATGATGTAAATTTGGTGTAAATATTTAGTTGTGTTATGTTATGCAGTTTCTGCTACAGTACGATGTGTACTCGATGAAACTTTCTCGTAAGGAGGTTTTGTGATGTTCCTCCATGATCTCAAGGTTGTAGTTGCTCTGTGTTGTATTTAAGGTTGTAACATTGACTGGATTGACATCTCAGCTCCAGTGGCATCACTTGGACTGAGGGTGTCACAGACTCGATCATTAAGTATCTCTATACAGGAGAGTTACCCAATGGAAGACATGAAGTGCGAAATCTTCGTGCCAAGCTGCCACATATGCCTTAGTAGAGAGGTTTCAATACAAAAAGTCTTTCAGCCTTCCTTATATCAGATGTTTGTGCCTGATTGAATCCCTATACGTGTTGCAAGAAGTACACGAAGGGATATACGGACAACACCTTAGAGGAAGAAGTCTGGCGCAGAAAATTCTAACGCAGGGGTATTACTTTAAGTGCCAAAAGTTTGCCCCAATTTCATACACTCCATTCGCCCCTCTAAGCTCCGTGGTCCCCCCAATTCCTTTTTCTATGTAGGGAATTGGTATATTGGGACCGTTTCCAATTGCATCCGAGCAACGATGATTCGTGATTGTAACAATCGATTACTTCACAAAGTGGACTGAGGCGGAAGCACTCGCCACTATCACATCACCCAAATGTGAAGATTTCTTTTGGAAGAGTGTCATCTGCCACTTTGGAGTACCAAAGGCTCTCGTTGTTGACAAGGGGAGACAGTTTGATATTAACACCTTCCGGGATTTCTGCAAAAATCTTTGATTTATCTTTGCTTTACTTCCGTCGCCCATCTAGAGTCCAATGGCTAGACGAAAAAAATGAATCGAAGCATTTTGCGAGGCCTTAAGAAGAAGTTAGATAAGGCCAATGGGACATGGGTGGATGAAATCCCAAAAGTGTTGTGAGCATATCGCACGACTCCGCATTTGGTCACGAGGGAAACACCCTTCCTCCTTTGCTCTGGGACAGAGGCAATATTACCTGTTGAAGTGGGGCTCCAATCAGTACGGGCTCTGCACTCCAGTGCAGAAGATAACGAAGTTGGCCTCCGCGGGAATCTTGATCTTGTAGAGGGAATTCGGGCCCAAGCTCATGAACGCTCCTTATTTATAAAATGACAGGTTGCGAGCTACTACATTCGAAGAGTTTGTTCCAAACTGTTCCAAGTCAGGGACTTAGTTCTTCGGAAGTTGGAAGTATCTGATCCTAAGTCAGCTACAGGAAATTTGTCCCCAAATTGGGAAGGGCCTTATCATGTCTTAAGGGTACTTAAGTTAGGCACTTATGCATTAGAAACACTTTGTACCGAGCCAATCCTTCGTACTTGGAATGCCAAAAACTTGCGAAGATATTATTAGTAGCATCTTGCCCCGAGGCAAGACATTTTTTTTGGGGGGGGGGAAGGGCTCAGACCTTGCCAAACTCCAGCAAAGTTTAAGAGATTTTATTTTTCTAGAATAGTCTTTAAATGGCTTGATGTATAAATGGGTCGTCACAAATCCAGTATGTATTAGCAATAAAGTTTGTTTTCCTGAGCATGATTGTGATGTTTTGGCGCGAATATGGAGCAAACTTGTCTCCTCTGCAATAAAGCACAAGTGGAACAAAGCATCTGGCCGAGCAGAATTTTGCTGAGCACTCTGCTTGAGTAGAGTCTCGAACTTCATCACTACAAGAAAAAGGCTATTTAAAGACAGACACAAATTTTTGCTAAAAGGTCATTTCAGTGATGGAAACAATCGTCGATAAAATTATGTGGCTAGATGAATTCCCTTAATCCACACAAAATTTTGCTTTAGTGTTTTCTTTTGCTTTGCACATGCATAGTCAATGAGTCTATCCAGGTGGAAATGATGATGTTTGTTGGGCTTAAGCCGCTCAGTCCGAACAAAGGTGATGTAGTAAAATGGTTGTAAATGCTCGTTCTTGGCATCCTTAAATCCTTTGTCTTAGTTGAAAATTCATGATTCTCTGATAATTTCGAAAGGGTTGTACGTTGTACTCCTCGGTATTTTGCTTACTAGGCGATTTGCACTCATTCCTTATCTTATGTGTTTTTTGGGTACTAGGTTTGAACAAGGAAAGACCTCATTTAAAAGTAAAGAGAAATTATGCTGAGGTTCCGTGAGGAAATATAACGCCACGATGATGCAAAATTTGGTGTAGCTATTAAGTTGTGTTATGATACATAGTTTCCACTACAGTAAGATGTGTACTCAAGAATTTTTTTTGTAAGGACGTGTCATGACGTTCCTCCATCATCTCAAGGTTGTAGTTGCTATGTGTTGTATTTAAGGTTGTAACATTGAAAGGATTGACATCTCAGCGCTGGTGACGTCACTTGGGCTGGGGGTGTCACTGACCCGATCATTAATTATGTCTCTACATGAGAGTTACCCAGTGGAAGACACGAGGCACAAAATCTCCGTGTCAAAGCTGCCAGATATGCCTTAGTAGAGAGGTTTCTTTACAAAAAGTATTCCAGCCTTCCTTATATTAGAAGTTTGCATCTGACATAATCACTATACGTGCTGCAAGAAGGGCACGAAAGGATATGTAGACAACACCTTAGAGGAAGAAGTCTGGCCTAAAAAATTCTAAGGTAGGGGTATTACTAGCCGGCTATGCAAAAAGATGCGAAGATTAAGACGAAGGTGCGATAAGTGCCAAAAGTTTGCCCTAGTTTCACACACTCCAATCTCCCCTCTCAGCTTGGTGGTCTCTCCAATTCCTTTTTCTATGTAGGCAATGGATATACTAGGACCGTTTCCATTGGCATCCGGGCAACGATGATTTGTGATGGTAACAATCGATTACTTTACAAAGTGGACTGAGGTGGAACCACTCGCCACTATCACATCGGCCAAATGTGAAGATTTCCTTTGAAAGAGTGTCGTCTGCCACTTTAGAGTACCGAAGGCTCTCGTTGTTGACAAGGGGAGACAATTTGATAATAACAACTTTCGGGCTTTCTGCAAAAATCTTATGATTTATCTTCGCTTTACCTCCCTCGCCCATCCAGAGTCCAATGGCTAGACAAAAAACATGAATCGAAGCATTTTGCAAAGCCTCAAGAAGAAGTAAAACGATGCCAAGGGGACCTGGGTGGATGAACTCCCAAAAGTGTCATGGGTATATTGCACGACTCCACATTTCGTCATGGGGGGACACCCTTCCTCTTTTGCTTTAATACAGAGGCAATGTTACCTGTTGAAGTGGGGCTCCCATCAGTACGGGCTCTGCACTTCAGCGCATAAGATAACAAAGCTGGCCTCCGAGAGAATCTTGATCTTGTAGAGAAAATTCAGGCTCAAGCTCATGAACGCTCCTTAGTTATAAAACAACGGGTTGCGCGCTACTACAATTGAAGAGTTTGTTACAAGATGTTCCAAGTCAGGAACTTAGTTCTTCCCAAGTTGGAAGTATCTGACCGTAAGCTAGGCGCTTATGCATTAGAAACACTTTCAGGAGAGTCAATCTCTCGTACTTGGAATGCCAAAAACTTGCGAAGATATTATGGTAGCATCCTGCCCCGAGGCAAGACACTTATTCTTTTTTTGGGGGGGAGGGGTGAGGGGGGCTCAGACCTTGCCAAACTCTAGCAAAGTTCAGAAGATTTTATTTTTCTAGAATAGTCTTTAAATGGCTTGATGTATAAATGGGTCATCACCGATCCAATATGTACTTTATTTTTTGCCCAAGCAATAAAGTTTGTTTTCCTGAGCATGATTGTGATGTTTTAGGGCGAATAGGGAGGAAACTTTGTCTCCTTTGAGATAAAGCGCAAGTAGAACAAAGCATCTGTCCGAGCAGAATGCTGCCGAGCACTCTGCCTAAGCAGAGTCTCAAACTTCATCACTACAAGAAAAAGGCTATTTAGCGACGGACACAAATCTATCGCTAAAAGGCAGTTTCAGTGACGAAAACAACCGTCGGTAAAATTCTGTTGCTAGAGGAATTCCCTAAGTAAACATAATAAGCCCCGATTAACCCTTAACCCCGATTACTCCTAACACGTCCTTAGGTAACCAAAGTTAACTATAATTAACCCTAATTAACCCTGATTCACCCAAAATTAAACCTAGTTAACCCCTATCAATCATAATTAATCCTAATTAACTGTAATTAAATCTGATTCACCCTAATCAAACCTAAATAGCCCTGATTAACCGTAAGTAAAGATAATTAATCCCAAATAACCCTAACCAAACTCTAATTAAACCCTATTAATCTATTCCTAATTAACCCTAATTAGCCTAAATACTATCTAACCCTAACTATACACTTAAACACTGGACTCAATCACATGGGGGACAATATCACTCTGCGGATGAACTCAACAAATTCTAAAGTGCCTCAATCTTAATTAACCCTAATTAATAGATTAACTCTAATTAACCTTAATTAGCACTAACTTAAGCCGTAATTAACCTTAATTAGCACTAACTAAACCCAAATAACTCTAGTTAACCCTATTTAGGTAGAATTAGCCCTAATTAGCATTAACCCTATTTAGCACAAATTAGCCCTAATTAAAATTGATTAATCATAATTAACATTAATTAACCCGAATTAAATGTTAATTTAATCTCTAATTAGCCCTAGTTATCGTTGATTAACCTAATTAAACCCTGATTGTCCTCATAAATCGTAAACAAACCTTAATTAAACCCAATTAGGGTAATTAACTATAATGTGCTCTAATTAGGCTTAATTAGCCTAAATTAGCCTGAATAAAATCCTGAATAACACTAATTGAGTCTAATTAAATGCAATTAACTGTAATCAACCCTAAATAACTCGAATTACCCTAATTGCCCTTAATTAACACATTAACTTAGCATGTTCACCTTAATTCGTTATTATCTATTTAGGTTCGATACAAAATAATTTGGTTATAGTGAACCTGAGCAGAGAAAATCGACATTCATAAATCCTTTAATATTTAACGATCCACCAAATAAAGATTCTCAAGTAAACCTGGTGCTTTTGGTTGATAAGTTATGGACTCAAAAAATTTCTTTAGCGCGTCATGTTGAACCATCCCGTTTAAGATCTTATTTTTTGAGACTTCAGATAACACTTTTAGCTCGCAACTCTCCAGGTCTGGAGAAGAGAAGACTTTTTGAGATAAAAGGTCTTTCTTAGCCTGTCGCAGACATTTCCTGCCCTCCATTGTTCCTGAGGTAATTAGATGGTAGATATACATAGTTTTCTTCTGACCAATCCTATATGCCCAACATATGGCTTGCCTTTCAACTGATGGGTTCCAACCAATATCAAGCAAAACAACTCTCGACGCCTAACCAGGGCCTATTAGGGCTAATTCGAGCTAAATATGGTTAATGCTAATAAGGGCTACTAAATGAGGTTCGAAAGGCAAGCCATATGTCTGGCATATATTTGATTGCGGCGTCAAGATTTATGTTTCTTGATATTGGTTGCAAGCCATTAGTTCAAAGGCAAGCCATATGTCAGGCTTACAGGATTGATCTTAAGAAAACTGTATATTTACCATCTAATTACCTAAGGAACTATGAACGGCAGAAAATGTCTGCAACAGGCAGAGAAAGACCTTTTGTCTCATAAAGTTTTCTCTTCTGTAGACATGGAGAGTTATGAGCCAAAAGTGTTATTTGAAGTTCCAGAAGATAAGATCTTAGACAAGATGGTTCAACATGACGAGCGAAGGGAAATTTTTTAGTCCATAACTTACCAACCAAAAGCACCGAGTTTAGTTGGGAATCCTGATTTCGTGGATCGTTAGATATTAAAGGATTTAGGAATGCTGATTTTCTCTGCCCAAGTTTTACTATAACCAAATGGTTTTGTACAAAACCTATATGGATAATTACTAATTAAGGTGAACATAGTGAGTTAATGTGTGTTCATACCCCATTCTGGTCGCACCCTAGGGCCAGCTAAGGGACCCACTTTGCGCGACACATCACCCAGTCAGCGGTTAACTTTTCAACGCTCATATGCCGGTCAAACTGTCACATAATCAAGTCATCATACATTTTCCCTTCGGGAGGCAACCTTGGTGCGCCGACCCCCTTAAGGGGGTCGGCCACCCAGGGGGGTCAGCCGTACAAGGGTCGGCCGCCCGAGGGGGTCTGCCACCTATCTTGATGATCAACGACTATCGTTCAGGTTATGCACCATAGTCGCAACGACCGTCGCTTGTTGTCGTGCTCGCGTCAATGAGCTAGTCCTCCCACTTTCGCTCGCGTCCGCGCCCCAACTCCGTGACTCCCGTCGCTCGCATGCCATTTCTGCAAATCTCGTCTCCCGGGCGCCATTTCGGCGAATCTCGTCGCCCGGGTGCCATCACCGCGACCTTCGTCGCCTTCGTCCGCGCGCCAGCTTGTGACCCTCGTCGCTCGCACACATTCGTCGTGACATTCGTCGCTGTGCCCTTGCGCCATGCTTATGATACGTGTCCGCGGCACCAAGTATTTTTCCGTGACAGTCGTCGCTGCGCCCTTGCGCCATTCTCATGACGCGTGCCCCTGGCACCAAGTATTGTTCCGTGACAGTCGTCGTTATGCCCTTGCGTCATTCTTATGACGCGTGCCTCCGGCACTAAGTATTGCTCCGCGACAGTCGTCGCTGCGCCCTTGTGCCATGCTTATGATACGTGCCCCCGGCACTAAGTATTGCTCTACGACAGTCGTCGCTACGCCCATGCGCCACTTCCATGACATGTGTCCCCGGTACTAGGTATGGTCTCGCGACAGTAGTTGCAGCACCCATGCGCCACAATCAATGTCTCGTGATGTAGGCACCGTGCCCATGTGCCATAATCGTGTCTCGTGCTGTAGGCACTGCTCCCATGCGCCACAATCAAGTTGTATGCTTACGGGATGGGCTCCGACCCTCGCAGCGGGATGGACTCTCAACCTTATAGTCATCGCCACCACGGGATGGGCTCACAATCAGAAAGCCATCGCCGTCACAATCACAGGGGGTGCTCCGGCCCTCGCAGCGGGATGGACTCTCAACCTTATAGTCATCGCCGCCACGGGATGGGCTCACAATCAGAAAGCCATCGCCGTCACATCATAGGGGATGCTCCAGCCCTCGCAGCGGGATGGACTCTCAACCTTATAGTCATCGCCACCACGCAATGGGCTCACAACCTAAAAGCCATCACCGTCACAATCACAGGGGGTGCTCCGGCCCTCGCAGCGAGATAGACTCTCAACCTTATAGTCATCGTCGCCACGGGATGGGCTCACAACCTCAAAGCCATCGCCGTCTTCATTCCGGGGGGGCTCCGCTCGTAATGCTCCGCAGCGGGATAGGCTCATTACCATAAAGCTATCGCCGTCTTTATTTCGGGGGGCTCCATTTGTAGTGCTCCGGCACGAGGACCCTTCGCAGCGGGATAGGCGACTCCTCCAGGACACTATCTCTGCCAGGGTGCCTGCGTGACTGGCCTACATGCTCTGGCACTGGGGGCTCACGTCGGCACCCTTAAGGACTATGACCCCCGGGTCACTCCGAGATGGGAGCAGGTCTTCGGAAGGGTATCTTGTCTAGTCCACTTGGCAGCTGGGCTTTGGGTCTTTCCCACCGCTGCCAGGCTTATGGGATTTAGTAAGGGCTTGGACCGGTGGCTGGGGCAATGGGCTTAGTCTGATCACGCAGTCTTGGTGTTTTTAGTGTTCTCAGATAGGTAGAGAGACGCTGTGTGGGGCAAGGCAGTGCAAATTTGGGAACCGGCAGTCCAACGGAGAACCGGTATTTATGGACCCCCTAGTGACGTGTCACTCCCAGGGGTAACACGTGTCAGCTGATGATACATTGATGACATCGGCACATTTTTCCCTATAAATAGGGGACCTTTGATTTTGGTTTAAGAGGACTCTCTCATTTGTCATTTTCACTTTCTCTCTCTAAAACTCATTCTCTCTGGAATTCTAGAGAGAGAAATACATTTGGACACCTGACATCAGGACTCTTGACGTTGACCTTGGCTTGGACTGTCGGTCGCCGGCTGTATTCGCCTTGCCTGCGCAGCATTGCCAGCCCTCACGGCCTGTCTGGGGAGCCTTGCCCTCAGCCTTTACTCCGTCCTTGTTGTCTCTCATTTTGCACACTTGGAAGCTGACTCGGACTGCAGCCTTTGTGGCACCTCCACGTGGGCACGAACCCACATTCCCTGGCAACAATGTGTTAATTAAGGGCAATTAGGGTAATTTGAGCTATTTAGAGTGATTACAGTTAATTGCATTTAATTAGACTCAATTAGTGTTATTAAGGGCCTAATTCGAGCTAATCCGGGCCACTTAAGGCTAATTGAGCCTAATTAGAGCTTATTACAGTTAATTACACTAATTGGGTTTAATTAGAATTTGTCTATAATTTATCAAGACAATCAGGGTTTAATGAGGGTAATCAACGATGATTAGGGCTAATTAGAGATTAAATTAACAGTAAATTAGGGTTAATTAATATTTTTTAGGGTCAATCAGTTTTAATTAGGACTAATTGGAGTTAGTCAGGTTTAATTAGGAATAATTATTGTAAACTAGAGTTTAATTAAGAATTAATTAGGGTCAATCAGTTTTAATTAGGCCGCATATGAGGCCTCCCCACTATGAATGCACGTGTCGTGATAGGAGCATCCCTACCCCTCGCTGCATCTCCACAAACGCAAACACTGACCATGGAGTACTTGTGACTACATGAGGACGAGGTCCGTCGCATTGCTACGGAGGTTTATAGGATTATCATGACGCATAATCAGGTACAACCACTATATATGTTTAGTGAATACTACATATGATTGTTATCGTGATTAATGCAATCGTGCCTTTACATGCAGGGCACTATTACTGCACATGCCGAGCCGGATCCAAATCACAGTGCCCCGTGGACGAGGACGATCAACATGACCAATTAGATTTGGGACTTGCGAAACCCTGATCAGTTCTTCACCACCTAGCTCTTTCTATCCCACTCTCGTCCCCCCCCCCCCCCCCACTTTTACTCCCCTCCCCTACTCTATTGTACCCCTCTCCCGTGCCCTCTTGAATTTTGTGTACATTTTATTTTTGCATTGTGATTGTTGAGAATTTTGTAATTACAGGTTTAGGTAATAAAAAAAATTAAAATTACTTTGACTTGTAGAGACGGATTTTATTCTGTCGCTAAAAGTCTACCTACTATTGATGAATGAATTTTAGCAATGGAATTTTCGTCGCTAAATTTTTAAACGACAAACGTTTAGCGACGGGACTTCTGTTGCTAAAAGTCAACAATTTTTGGCGACGAAATGTTCTAGTGCTAAATATTTTACGTAGTAAATTATTTTTGAAAAAAAATAAATTAAAATACAAGTAGCGACTGAATATCCGTCGCTAATTGTATTTGCACGTCTTTCGTTCAAGGTAGACTTTAGGCGACGGATTGAAAATTTCCATCGCAAAACTTTTAGAGACAAGTTGTAGGCAACGGACTTTTAGCACCGAGACATCCGTCACTAAAATTCTTTGCCAACGGATATCGGATGTTTAGCGACGGATATATCCGTTGCTAAAAGTCCTTTTTCTTATAGTGTATCTCGCTTGTGCTCGGAAGAACACAAGGAGCAAAGCATCTGCTCGAGGAGAATGCTACTCGAGCAGAGCCTCGAACTTCTTTTCTAAGCACAAGGAGGAACAAAGCATCTGCCCGAGCAGAATGCTTGCCCGAGTAGAGTCTCCAACTTTATCTCTCTTGTGCTCGAAAAGAGCACAAGGTGGAACAAGGCATCTGACCAAGCAGAATGCCGCCCGAGGACTCTACCCGAGTATAACCCAAACTTCATCTCCTTTGTGCACGAATAAAACACAAGCAAAACAAGGCCTTCGTCTGAGTAGATGGGTGATGGTTTAGCTATAGATCTAACCTTTGGGGCAGCAAGGTTTTTATGATGACATTGTCTCTCCACCCAACTTTGCTGCTCTGAAACTTGGCCAAACGAGGGTGCTGGGCTTCTTTGCCAACTCTTAAGTGAGGAATAAGAATTGGTGTCAAAGTAAAAAAGAAAAACAATGCTATATGTACGGTATAAGCCGATAAACACATAGTAACATGAGCAAACAATGAATGCCATGAATAAAACGACCTCTAAGGAGGGTGATAGATAAGATAAATTGCTTTTAATCCCTTGAAAGGGCATAAAGCGTACTTAATCAAAACAACACAAAAGAGCCTCAAAACATGGGAACAATGTCTAGGACTCGGGGGCAGTGCTCGAGTGACCATTATTCAGAGCCTGAGAAGTAGCGTCCCCCTTTCAAAAGGCATGACTGTCTCCAGATGGGGACCCAAATACCGGTACCATGAAGTCGTCCAAAGGGATATCGGAAAGCTACTGGCCAAACACCTCCTTGGCCTTCAGAAAGCCCATCTCGTATATCTCCAGACCGTCATTGGTGCGCTTCTTCATCCAATCATCCCCAGTATTACCGTAGAGAAAGTCTTGATCTCTTGCCTCCACTGTCTTCCTTTTGGCCTTCTCCAATCTCTTTTCGAGGGCCTCAACTTGGGCAAGGAGGTCAGCCTCCCGCTTGGTCAGCTGCTGCGCACACTTGTTGGCTTCTTCAGCTTGAGCAACGGCTTCCTTCTTCTCTTGGCTTTCCAGACCTGCCATCTCCCTGGCCTTCTCGAAGCGAGATAGCATCTGTGCCCCACAGGCATACATCTAAAAGACAAGATTAATGGTCTACTAAAGAAAGGTCTAGATAAAAAGAAACAAGTGTAAACAAGCCCTTACCGAGTCTACAGCCTGGGCAAAGGTGCATACAAAAGACTCATGAGTCTGGTTTACAAGTATCTCTGTGCCTTTGGGAAGAACACCATGTATGAGATGCTGCTAAAAAATACATGGGAAGAACACCATGTATGGTTGTTTGGCATCCCTATGTCGCCTTGCCTGATAGTCCACTGGGTCCGAAAGATGGGATCTTCTTCAATAGACATCACTTCAATAACTCGAGGAGGTGGTTCAAAAAGAGTAACCTTGGCCCTCTTCGGAGCTGGGGACACTTTAATAGCGGGTAGCTTCTCCTTTCTCTTTCCCTTTGCCTTCTGGAAGGCGCCTAAGAAGCCTGTCTTCAATGTCTTTCCGCTACCACTAGCCATTTCTACATAAAGAGAACAACAGAATCAATATCAGAACAAGAATCAACAAGACTGAAATCAAAATACACAAAGGCCTATATGACTTCTACCTAGTGGTGCAGTTTTAGTGAAAATATGCTAAGGCCAGCCAGAGGGGGAAGGTTAATCGAAAGACCAGCTGGTATAGGTTTATGGTGAATGATTTTCCCATACTCTAACGGTTTCCCCGTCAGAGGCTCATTTATGGAAAGACCACCCCGGAGCTTTATTCTTGTTCTTAAGATCCTTGCAGTAGGCATTCCAAGTCTTCTCAAACCCCAACTTCCCTTGGTCTTCGCAACCAGCAAAGACGTATTTGGAATGCCAACCCTTACTAGATTTTGGACCACCCTTGAGAAACTCTGCCTATTGTGGATGTAGTACCACCCAGGATTGTTGGCAACACCTTTAACGAAGAAAATTTCAAAGACGACTCTCATGAAGTGTCCGGGGTCTGCTTTATAGCCAGAAGTCTCGATCAGATAGATGAGACCCACCAATTTTTTCCAGCCATTGGGACGCAGAGGAAGTCCATAGCCCAACCTAACTTGCTCCTCATAGATGCCCGTTTCCCAGTCGGTTCCATAGTGGGCTTGCTCTTGTAACTCTAGAACTCGAGCTATCCAGCCTTTGGGTAGAGGGTACTCCATGATCAGTGCCTCCAACTCTTCCCTAGTCATTTTATTCTACTTCTCACTGGCAGTAAAGCAAGGTTTGGGATTCTCTTTCTCTTCAGCTTTATTCTTCAAGTCGCCTAGTGCGTTCCCGTGGGAAAGGTTGTGATGATTGGGGATTAGAAGGACCTGCTTTGCTTTGGGAAGTTGGAACTCGCCCAGTGGACGCAAAGGAACTACTCTTAATAACTTCTTCGTGAGAAGTTACACTATCAGATGACTCTGGCATATTCTCTAACCACAAGACTTGAAACTATGAAAATAGAAGTGCTGAACTAAAAGAGAGGTGGAAGGTGACTTACTTGATGCAGAGCATAAAGCTTCCAACTTTTGAGCGAGGTGAAACAATAAAGTGGGCTTGCCCTTTTTATAGAGGATTCTTTTGTAATTGACTCTTGGGGAGCGCGGAGGTACATTTTCTTCGTTACGTGTCACGATCTCCACAGTAGTGAAATTTGAATTTTCACCCAAGGCATTTATTATGTGAGACACATGTTGGGGGAATAAAGCATATGCCCGAGCAGAATGCAATCCGAGCACTCTGCCTGAGCAGAGACTCGAACTTTATCCCCCTTGTGCTCGGGCGAAGCACAAAGAGGAATAAAGCATCTGCTCAAGCATAATTTTGTCCAAGCATTCTGCCTGAGCAGAGTCTCGAACTTCATCCCTCATGTGCTCTCGAAATTCATCCCGTATGTGCTCGGGCAAAGCAAATGCCCGAACAGAATATTGTCTGAGCACCCTGCCCGAGCAGAGTCTCGAACTTCATCCCCCATGTGCTCTGACAAAGCATCTGCCCAAGCAGAATGCTCTTCAAGCACTCAGCCCTACATGTTCTCGGACGAAGCACAAGGAGGAGGAATAAAGCATCTGCCCGAGTAGAATGTTGTCTGAGTATTCTGCCCTAAGTAGAGACTCGAACTTCATCCCCCTTGTGTTCGGATGAAGCACAAAGAGGAATAAAGCATCTGACCGAGCAGAATGATGTTCAAGCACTCTGCCAGAGTAGAGCACCAATATGGTCGTCTATTTAGACAAAGGCATCTGCCCGAGCAGAATGCTGTCCGAGCACTCTACCCGAGCAGAGCGCCAAGCATGTCTTCTTTCTACTCGGACATGTTAAACCACTGTTTTAGCTATTCCAATCAAAGAATGTGCTTTTGCCCACTCTATAACCACTAGCAAAAGTAGGGGGCATTATGAAATAGCTAAAAATATGCCCCTAATCAGTGAATGACACGTGGCAGTTATAACCCATGGTCAACTTTGGACAGCTATAGATTTAGTACTTGCTATATTGGTAGAGATAGAGTCCTAAAGGGATCTTAACTCAATCATCAGGGATGGTGATGCAATCCTCAAGGATCCTAACAAGATCCTTATTGGCCTGGCCCAAGGCCTAGCCTCCAAGACTCACAAACCTATTGGGAGTCTTCCACTTACGACAATATAAAGGGTTCTACCTCCCAGGTATGTGGACAACTCTACACACATATAAACCATGTTATATTTCTTTCTCAGAGTTCTACATTGTTAGATGCGCTCTGACTTAAACATCGGAGAGTTCCTCTGCTGCAACCCCACCCAGCGGTCACTCCATGTTCTGTTTTGTAGGTTTATTCTCTGGTTGTGATTCCCGATCCAGTTTTTAGCAGCAACATTTACCATTAACCCTCAATCCAAATGGCTGACCTCATTGTAAGCAAATATCTTACTGTTAGTCCACTACAAGTCTACCACCACAACCACCTCCAGTCTATCACCACAAATCACAACCTCAAGATTTAGAATAATGCCATTAATTAGGCAAGAGTTTTTACAGCAACGGTAGGTGGGGATGGCAGGGGTAGGTTGCGACAGTGGTGGAAAGTTGCGACGACAGTGGCAGGTTGGACAAAATATTATGTGGTTGTCTAACCCCACATCATTAACTTATGTGGTATAAGACTGCCACTAATGATTTGCCAACTAATCAAAGTGGGACAACTATTCAGATGGATAGTGAAACTTAACTATGGTTTACATTAAATATATAACCATCATTTTATGAGATGAACCCTATCTTTCTTGCTTTTTAGCTGCCGCTCATCTCTCTCGCACACAAAAATACAAAAATTTTCATATGCCTACATCTGTCACAATTTTCTTTTTGGATCCCTGTTTACCACCTTCACGCGCGATTTCATCAACAGCAATTATTTGGGACATACCCAAATTCGGCTTTCTATGTGTTCAAGATACATGAGTGAAGACTTCATTGTTCCACTGATTTAAGAAAGCTATAGCTTTCCATGATTCATCACAAAGGAGTAAAGACTTGCTGATTCAAGAAAGCTATGGCTTTTTCCACTTATTCATCAGACATGAGTGAAGACTTGCTGATTCAAGAAATTTATGGCTTTCCACTAATTCATCACACATGAGTGACGAGCTTCCATGGATTCAAGATACTTTTGAGTCATTGATATTATCTAGTTTAAGATACTGTTTAACTAATACTGTAATTTGGTTTTGAGGAATCCCCATGTGGGATTGAATGATCCATCTAATTGGTTTTATCTCTTGAATCTGATGTGTTATGACCAACTTTTTTTTAAAAGTAACCATAGTGAAAATTTTCATGCAATTAATTTTGCTCCTTGATTTTAAAACGAATCTAAGTTATTGAAAAATTTTCGGACAGTTAATTATTCCTCCTTGATTTGTGGGTAACATTAGTTGGTTGTAACTGTGAAGCATGAAATAGGAAATTTTTATACGTATAAAAGTTTGTTATACTTGTAAAAATTATGGAACAGATGGTAATCGTTGTGGGTTTCTCATATACATGAAGGAAAGGAGAGATGCAGGATGCAGCATAGATAACGGAGAGGAGATGATGAAGCTGAAGAAAGAAAGAGATTAATTAAAAAGGAATTAAAGCATATCTACACTATACAACTAAAGTGGTAAAAACATGGTTAAAAAATTTTTGGTAGGTTGTTCAAATGTTTTGTAAAATTTAAATGTCAAGTTTCTCTAAGTATGATAAAAGTGTGAATGTGGTGTAGGGAAAGAGAGTAAAAGGAGAAAGTGAGGAAAAAGGAAGTGAAGGAAAAAACCTTGGGGAGTGGGGCGTGTGTGGGGGCAGAGTGGAGTTGTGCGCGCAAGGGGGTGGGGTGCTGGTCCTGCGAGAGAGAAAATGGGAGGGAGGAGAAGAATGAGAGGAAATAATGGGTGACATTTCATGAGAAAGACAGAGATGGCGAGAGTTTATGAAGAGAGAGGAATTAAAGAAAGAGAACGATAGCTGATGGGAGATAGAAAGAGAATGAAGAAAAAATAGCGGAGTGGGGTAGAGGTGAGTGTCATTTATTGGAAGGGGGAAGGAAAAGTAAGTTGGATAAAGAGCAATAGAAGAAAGAGGAGGGCAGGCAAGGGGTGCACACCAGAACAGGGGTGGGGCGCGCGCCAAGAAGGGTGGGGGACGGGAGGGGGTTGGCCGTTTTTATTTTATTTTTAAGTGTTTTTGTTTTTACCCTTATAAATAGAATAGTGTATTAGAGTTTTGGTCTTCCTTTACCAAATTTCAAGACTTAGAGAGGAAAAAAGAGAGCCACGGGTTGAATCGGCGGCAGCGGGGTGCAGTGCCAAAGGGCACGGAGCGTGCTTGGAACGAGCCAGGTGACAGGGAGCGCGGGGTGCATGGCCGACAGGTGTGGGGCGCGTGCTAGGTATAAAGCAACTGCCAGGTGTATGGCGCGCGATGGACGTGGGGGGCGTGAGGGGTACATAGAGTGGGCGTTGGGCACCGTAGAGCTGGCAAAATCTTACCCGGACCTGCAGGTCTACCGTACCTGCTCAAAAAACCTGGGTATGGGTAGATA
>JAVXUP010004179.1:0-7500 GCA_033070095.1 Escallonia herrerae | reverse complement strand
TTCACTGTCCTTAAGACTTTATTCGTCCCGCAACGGTGCTAACGGTCTCCTAACGAAAAGCCTCCCAGGATACAATGGTAGTACGTCTGGAAATAGGAGCACTCTAAATTCGCAGACCCGGCGAACCAAAACTATGGCACAGAACTCTTTCGGACACAGGAACAGGAACGAGACAGCAGAAATATTGCAGAAGATAATTTCGGGATCAAGTAGTTAATTTTTTTTTTAACTTCTGAAAAACTGACTCGTTTTTATACACAGAGTATTCACTGGGGGGTGCAACTCTTCACAGAAAAACTGTTAAGCTGGAAAGGTCACAACTTTCTGGAAAAGAAAATAGATAAATAAACTTTATTTATTTAAATATTTGTCCCAAAAAGATTAAAGCCTGATGGGCCCAAGCCACGGACCGGACCGGGACGGGCGGCGCGCGCGTGTGGTGGACCTTAGGTCAACCTAGGTCCTCCCTCCTTACAAAACATGGGTACCCCCAAGGGGCCCAACCCTTAGCTCAAGGCTAAGCCTTATAAGGAGATAACTTGGCTTTATCTCTTCTATGTGGGATACTCTTTTCCCTTCAAGGTGAACCACCAACTTTAACTTCAATTTTCTCATTCATCTCTCATTCATTTTAAACATGTGAATATACCACAATCATCTATTCCAATAGAGGAACATGAATCAATTTGTTCTTAACCAAAATATGGTTTGGAACCAATTTAAAAGTTGAGTCAAAGTTGCTACTCTAGCTTCTCCACAATGGGTTTAAAACCCCAATGCCAACAATCCCCCACATGAATAGAAAATTGACTGGACACTATACGCAAAGAAACACTGACACAAGAAAGAGTTCTTTAGAACGACACTGCATCGGGATAGGTAGCCGATGGCCTTGAACCTTCCCTAGTGAGAACTATCGGATTTACTGGTTAACCAGTGAACGTGATGTCTTGAACTGTTCAACCTTTAGTGTAAACCAAGACAATAGAACTTCACACAGTACCGCTCAAACATTGTTTTGAGGTTCTCATTGTTGTGTTCATTTTGGCCCTGAACAGCTCCTGGTTTTCATGAGTACTCTCTGAGAATTTAGCCTTACAATTCTCATAGAAGCGGCCCACTTCTTACTCACATAGGTGACTTCTTATTAAGAGGTTCCTACTGCACCCCCACTTGGATTTCCAAGATATAAGAGTCATTAAAAGTATAGCTTAACCTAACCTTTTGTAGGTTCCACTGTCTTCTCATCAGAGGAATGGATATGAGGTTTTTAACCCCTCACAGTGCTCCATCTGAGTCACATTTACATAATTCGGTTTTCCCTTTGAACCTAGATCTTGGGATCTCCAGTCAGCTAGGTAGGGTTTCCATTATGGTAACTCTTTAGTTCATAGGCTTAAGACCCATTCCCCTCGATGACGTATTTACTTTCTCTCTAGTTAAAGCTTTTGTTAACGGATCCGCAATATTATCCTTTGACTTCACGTAGTCAATAGAGATAATTCCACTAGAAAGTAATTCTTTAACGGTATTGTGTCTGCGACGTATGTGTCTAGACTTACCGTTATACATACTACTTTGTGCTCTTCCAATTGCAGATTGACTATCACAATGTATGCATATTGGTGGCACGGGTTTAGGCCAATTTGGAATATCCTCCAAGAAATTACGAAGCCACTCCGCTTCTTCTCCTGCTTTATCTAAAGCAATGAATTCAGATTCCATAGTGGATCTGGCAATACATGTCTGTTTAGAGGATTTCCAAGAAATAGCTGCTCCTCCTAATGTAAACACATATCCACTTGTGGACTTTGTTTCATTAGAATCTGATATCCAGTTGGCATCACTGTATCCTTCTAATACAGCTGGATATCTTGAATAATGCAGACCAAAGTTTAAGGTATATTTTAAGTACATTAAAACTCTTACAATAGCTATCCAGTGATTCTTTCCCGGATTACTAGTATATCTGCTCAACTTACTGACAGCATATGCTATATCGGGTCTTGTGCAATTCATGATATACATTAGACTACCAATTACACGCAAATACTCTAATTGAGATATTCCTTCACCAGTATTCTTTGTTAGATGTAAATTTACATCTAGGGGTATCTTAACCGGACTATCATCGTAATTTTTAAATTTGTCAAGCACTTTCTCAATATAGTGAGATTGTGACAAGACTAGTCCATTTGATGTTTTGGTAATTTTCATACCAAGTATAACATCAGCTACACCCATATCTTTCATCTCAAACTTACTGGTCAACATTTTCTTTGTAGCCTTAATGAACTCATTATTGCTCCCGATAATGAGCATGTCATCCACATAAAGGCAAACAATGACATATCCATTTTCCGTACCTTAAACATAGACACATTTATCACATTCGTTGATTCTAAAGCCATTTTCAATCATGACTTTATCAAACTTTTCATGCCATTGTTTCGGAGCCTGTTTTAGTCCATAAAGTGACTTGACAAGCTTGCACACCTTCCTTTTATGATTAGGAGCTACAAACCCCTCGGGTTGCTCTACATAGATCTCTTCATTTAGATCTCCATTTAGGAAGGCTGTTTTGACGTCCATTTGGTGTATCTCAAGATTATTAATAGCTGCAATAGCTATCAATATTCGAATGGAAGTTATTCTTGTAACTGGTGAATATGTATCAAAATAATCAAGTCCTTCCTTTTGTCTATATCCCTTGACAACCAATCGGGCCTTGTATTTTTCGATTGTTCCATCAGTTTTCATCTTTCTCTTGAAAATCCATTTACACCCTAATGGTTTATTTCCAGGAGGAAGATCCACCAGTTCCCACGTGTGATTTTGCATGATGGATTCAATTTCACTGTTAACAGCCTCTTTCCAATGAGGAGCTTCGGGACTCGACATTGCTTCACTGTAAGTACGAGGCTCATTTTCTAATAAATATGTTAGAAAATCAGGACCAAACGATGTAGACATTCTAGCTCTCTTGCTACGTCTTGGCTCATCTTCCTCTTGTGAGGGATCTTGGTCCATACTAGTTCTTTCTAAAGAATTCCGTTCTTGTGAAACTTTATACGGAAACACATCTTCGAAGAAGTGTGCATTCCTTGTCTCCATTATGGTGTTGACGTGTATGTCGTCAATTTCAGATTTATGCACTAAGAACCGATATGCTGAGCTATGGCTTGCATATCCAATGAAAATCCCATCAACCGTTTTAGGCCCTATTTTGACCATTTTAGGTGGTGGGATTGCTACCTTTGCTAGACACCCCCACACTTTAAGATATTTAAAGGAAGGAGGACGACCTTTCCATAGCTCATAAGGTGTCTTTTGCAGCTTCTTGTGAGGTACTTTATTAAGTATATGATTTGCAGTTAAGACCGCTTCCCCCCACAAGTTATCCGGTAGTCCAGAATTTATCAACAAAGCATTCATCATTTCCTTTAAAGTATGATTTTTCCGCTCAGCAATTCCATTTGACTGAGGCGCATATGGTGCCATGGTCTCATGAATGATACCATGATCGGCACAAAATTTTGCAAGAGGGAAAACATATTCTCCACCTCTATCACTTCTTAGTACTTTGACTTTCTTGCCAAGTTGATTTTCAACTTCAATTTTATATTGCATAAATGCTTCCAAGGCTTCATCCTTGCTTCTAAGCAAATATACATAACAAAATCTAGTACAATCATCAATAAAAGTAATAAAATACTTTTTTTCTCCTCTAGATTGTACCACCTTTAAGTCACATATGTCACTATGAATTAGATTTAAAGGTTTCGTATTTCTTTCAATTGACTTGAAAGACGTTCTTGCCATTTTAGCTTCAACACAAATTTCACATGCATTATGTGAGTCAAAATTCATTTTAGGCAAAAATCCATTTTTCACTACCTTTTGTATGGAACCATAATTTACATGACCTAATCTACGATGCCATAAATTAGGAGATTCCAACAAGTAAGCAGAAGAAATATTATTATTCATATCGAAATTCGGTACAGCTTTAGGCACGATGGTCATTACATTTAACTTAAACAGACCATCACATAAGTACCCTTTTCCTACAAACATTCCACTTTTAGTAAGTACAAATTTATCACTCTCAAACACTAGCTTGAAACCATTCTTACTCAACAATGAGCCTGACACTAGATTCTTTCGAATGTCTGGCACATGAAGCACATTGTTGAGACTCAATTCCTTGCCAGATGTCATCTTTAAGACCACCTTGCCCATCCATTGCACCTTTGAAGAGGAAGAGTTTCCCATGAACAGATTCTCATTGTTGGCGCTCTCATATGTAGTAAACATACTTCGTTCGGAGCACACATGTCGAGTAGCACCCATGTCTACCCACCACTGTTTGGGATTTCCAACCAAGTTAACTTCGGATACCACAGCAGATAGATTCAAATCTGTCACGTCCTCGGTTGTTTTGGTAACTTCCGTCACATTGGCTTGAGAATGCTTTCCTTTCTTTCCTTTGTTCTTGCGACTGTAGCAATCCTTAGCTCGATGACCTGGCTTGTCGCACACTTAGCAATTCCCACTGAACTTCCTCTTTTTATCACCGCCCTTGGAATTTGAGCCGCTTGCTCCACTTGGACCATCTGATTCGAAAATTTTCCTCCTCTTCGACGGACCTTGCTCGACCACATTTGCCTTGGCTTCTTGATGATAATTACCGGCCTTTTTCTCGGACTGGCGATTATCCTCCTCAATCCTCAATCTAACTATCAAGTCTTCAAGCTTCATTTCCTTGCGCTTATGCTTCAAATAGTTCTTGAAATCTTTCCAAGTAGGTGGCAATTTTTCAATTAACGCAGCCACTTGAAAAGATTCTCCAAGTACCATTCCTTCCGCATGAATATCATGCAAAATTAGCTGAAACTCTTGGACTTGACTAATCACAGTCTTGGAATCCACCATCTTGAAATCAAGGAATTTGCCGACTACAAATTTCTTTGAGCCGGCATCTTCCGTTTTGTATTTCCTCTCCAAGGATTCCCACAATGCTTTCGCATTAACCATTGGACTGTATACGTTATACAACGCATTGTCCAATCCATTGAGGATGTAATTCTTGCACAAAAAATCTGAATGCTTCCAAGCATCCACGGCAGCCACTGTTTGCCGGTCAGGATTTTCACCAAGATCTGGTGCATCCTCTTGCAAGAACCTTGCCAAGTTCAAGGTGGTAAGATAGAACAACATTTTTTGTTGCCATCTCTTAAAATCTTTTCCGTTGAACTTTTTCGGTCTTTCACCAAGTCCAACGGAACCATGAGCAGGTGCAACGTAAGGTGTCGCATACACAGTCCCACCGCTGGGATGAACCGGTCCACTTTCCGGAATGGTTTCGCTAGTAGCCATTGTTATATCTATCAACAGAATATAACAAAATTAATAAACAGTCCAGTCTATCACAAAAGTATAAAACTGAGTCTAGAATCACTAAAATTAAATTCAGAATCTGAAAATAATTTTAGTATAGATTGACAGAATCAAATATGAAAACGAATTTGAAAACACTGTTATGACAATACTGTTTCTACACATGCAACACAAAGTGCGCAGAATAAAGTCTTAAGATTGTTGTTTAAAAGTATAACTTCGTGTATACTTGTGCAGAAAACAAGGAAGTACGAAAATACTGAAATGTGGTTTACTAAACAAAACAAACAGTATTAACGATTAAAATTAACTCACAACAAAATCAGGTAAACAGCAATGGAGAACCGAGGCGTGAATTTGATTCACTGTCCTTAAGACTTTATTCGTCCCGCAACGGTGCTAACGGTCTCCTGACGAAAAGCCTCCCAGGATACAACGGTAGTACGTCTGAAAATAGGAGCACTCCAAATTTGCAGACCCGGCGAACCAAAACTATGGCACAGAACTCTTTCGGACACAGGAACAGGAACGAGACAGCAGAAATATTGCAGAAGATAATTTCGGGATCAAGTAGTTAATTTTTTTTTTAACTTCTGAAAAACTGACTCGTTTTTATACACAGAGTATTCACTGGGGGGTGCAACTCTTCACAGAAAAACTGTTAAGCTGGAAAGGTCACAACTTTCTGGAAAAGAAAATAGATAAATAAACTTTATTTATTTAAATATTTGTCCCAAAAAGATTAAAGCCTGATGGGCCCAAGCCACGGACCGGACCGGGACGGGCGGCGCGCGCGTGTGGTGGACCTTAGGTCAACCTAGGTCCTCCCTCCTTACAAAACATGGGTACCCCCAAGGGGCCCAACCCTTAGCTCAAGGCTAAGCCTTATAAGGAGATAACTTGGCTTTATCTCTTCTATGTGGGATACTCTTTTCCCTTCAAGGTGAACCACCAACTTTAACTTCAATTTTCTCATTCATCTCTCATTCATTTTAAACATGTGAATATACCACAATCATCTATTCCAATAGAGGAACATGAATCAATTTGTTCTTAACCAAAATATGGTTTGGAACCAATTTAAAAGTTGAGTCAAAGTTGCTACTCCAGCTTCTCCACAATGGGTTTAAAACCCCAATGCCAACACCTCTATCCCTTTGAATGTCGTGGCATGGTGGCCACGTTCAACTCTGAATACGGTAAGGGGATGCTACTAGCGCAGTGTCTATCGATTGCCTTTTCTCGAAAAGGCCTTCGGAAGGCCTTTGATTCTGACGGGTCCTGTTCTGCCAGAGCCACCAACCACAGTGCTCGAAGAAGGATGGGCTAGCTGGTTGGAGGGATTCAAGCGCAAGACCGTGATTTATTACTCGTTGGGAAGTGAGATTGTACTTGAAAAGGATCAATTTCAAGAACTGGTTTTGGGTCTTGAGCTTACAGGGCTGCCGTTCTGGCGGCCGTGAAACCTCCTGTCGGAGCCATGTGTGTTGAAGAGGCATTGCCACAAGGGTTTGAGGAGAGAAATAAAGGAAATGGCCTTGTTCATGGACGTTGGAGTCCACAGGTGCAGATTCTGGGACACCCTTCTGTGGGGTGCTTTGCCACTCACTGTGGTGCAGGGTCCATGACCGAGGGCATGGTGAGCGAATGCCAGTTGGTGCTCATTCCATACGTGGGGGATCAAGGCATGAACGCAAGGTTGATGGCCAGAGACCTCAAAATCGGGGTCGAGGTGTGAGAGTAGGGGAAGAGGACGGCACGTTGACGAAGGAGGCTGTGTGCAAGGCCATAAAGGTGGTGATGGACGATAGCACGTTTGCAAAGGAGGTGAAAGAGAAACATAAGTAAATTGCGGGCAGTCCTATTAAGGGAAGGGCTTGAGAACTTTTACATTCGCGAGTTTGTGAAGAAGCTATATGGCCTCTTGCATGGAGTCGGGCAGTGACGCTTAAATCTTCTACTCCAGCTTCTGAATTCTAGTGTAGGGACCGGTGATATCCCCCTTCCCTCGTGAAGGGATTCTTTGATGTTACTTTTCCAAATAAAAAACATTAGTACGCGGTAAGATAAATAGGAAATCATTCTTCAATTCACATCCAT
>JAVXUP010004178.1:0-39115 GCA_033070095.1 Escallonia herrerae | reverse complement strand
TCTCTTTCTCCCTCTGCCCCTCTGCTTCTTCTTTCCTCTCTCTCTCTCTCTCTCTCTCTCTCTCTTTTCATCTCAGTCTCTCTACCTCGTTGCTGTCTGCATGCATATCCCTATTGGAACAACAGTCCATCCGGTGGGAGGAACTTCACCAACAGCCGCATCATCTTCCATTTTTCTGTTTCATCCCAGATATACCGTCTATGTTGTCCCCCTCTGTTTTGAGTTTAAGAATGGCAATCGGCACTTCCTCTTGATTATCCATTGCTGCAAAGATGGATAGTCAGATATCTCTATAATCACCGACGACCGGTACGACATCACGTACCTGATTTCCAAGGATGTTGCCTTCCTCCCGAGCCTCGCGTGTGCCGAGAGACTCGAAGACCTCGACAGAGCCGCCACCGCGGTGGCACGATTAGGCCGCAAATGCTCCGATTCCGGGTTGAACCGGTTCGACCTCCTCTACATAGACCTCAAACTTGGTACGATTGATATGGGGAAACTAGAATATGGCTCGAAGGAGATGCAGAAGAGGATAGACAAGATGGAGAGATTAATATCGGCGACATCAAATCTGTACACGGCATTGGAATCTCTAACGGAGATGGAGATATCAGAGATAAAGTTAAAGCAGTGGAAGAAGAACACCGTTGCCATGCAAGGTCAGAAACCCAAATTCTTCGAGTAGAATCGGAGTTTTGCTTGATCGAACCAATTAAAGAACAGGGTTGCTTCCGATCCGGGCCCATTCCATCAACTGGTAAGCCAACTTTAGTACGATTTTATTCCCAAAAGTCGAACTTGTTTTTGTCAGAGGGTGATGGCTATGGGGAAAACGGAGCTGGAAAGAACAATAGGGTGTTTCATGCGGCGGGGCCGTTGACGGTTGGGGGTTCATGGCTGGCACTACGTTATGCCAAGTGATTTTACTGGCGGAGCAATACTTGGACTCGGCCGTGGTCATAGGAAACGACGCACGCCAGAATTTGTACCATATGTTGCCGGAGAATCTGAAGGCGTATGTGAGAACAAAGCTTAAAAAGAAGGTGAGGGTGATGGAGGACGATGAGTCGCTGGCGGCGGGGTGGAGGGAGGCGCTGACGAAGATGATGGCGTGGCTTGCCCCCACGGCACACGACACCTTAAAGTGGCAGATGGAGAGGACTTTTGAGAGGAAGAAGTTTGACCTGAAGCCTTCGGTTCTGCTGCTGCAGACTTTGCATTTTGCAGATAAAGAGAAGACTGAAGCTGCCATTGCTAGAATGTGCTCTTTGCTTGTCGGAATTTGAAGACAGTGAGAAGGCCCGTTTGTGAATTCACAGACATCTACAAAATCCCGAGGAGAGAGAGAGAGAGAGAGAGAGAGAAAAGAAGAAACAAAGAAACAGAGGGAGAAAAAAGAAGATGGGCTGCGGAAAATGACACATTTGCACATGCCAAAACGGCATGTGCATTGCACATGCGGACTTAACGTCCAAAATTAGATGTTTGCAACGGTTTTGTCAATCTCAAGGGACACTATTGCAAAAGTTATAAATACGGGGGTAAAGTGCAAAAACGTATAAATCTCATGAGACAGTTTTATAATTAACGCTAAAATAAATTTAGCTTCGCCCTACCCTAGAGTTAATGATAGACACGGACGAGCATTCACGGAGCAAACACAATTAAAAGGCAATCAAGGCACCTTATTTCCCCACCCACTCCCATCCCTCTCCCATCCCTCTCTCTCTTGGCACTTTCTTTCTCCCAAAGCTACGCATCAAAAGCTGAGAACCACCCAGGCACACTAGTTGAAAACTTAATACATCTGTGCACAAGAAAGGCCTCTGTAAGCAACAGATCTTCACCACTCTTAATTAACTGAATCAACGCAGCTTCGTTGCCCACTTAGCCACTTATCAGCTTATTCTTCGATCTGACTGGTACGATCTATGTTCAATCGTCTCTTTTGTTAGTTAAATTGGATCAACTCACGGTTTTCCAAGATCTTGAGCTCGCGTCGCAATGTTATATGTGTAGTCCTTGAATTAATCTGTAAGTATTGATTTTAAGTGAATCACAGACTACCGATATTTGTGATGTCGCTTGAATCACGTGAGTTACGCGTCATCTATGCATAGAGTGGTCATGCTTTGGACTTAGGTTACCTGTTTATGGATCTGTCGTAGATTTATTATTCGTTCGATGTATGGGAATTGTGCATCTGTTTTAGATCTCAGATGTAATCAGTGTTCTTCTATATGGGAGTTACTAGAATGTCAATGTTAGGTTGTATGTATTAGCGACATTGTCTTAGTCATCAGTTGCATAGAGCCTGCTTGTCGGGTTTACTTGGTATTGATAGGCCACTGATGGAGTGCAAGTTATACAGTCTCTGTCACAAGCACGTTGTCCACCGCATGTAATATGTACTAACGCATAAAACAATATGTATGTATATACGTCTATATTATGCAAGATGGACCTAATATTGGCTTGCTATGGTAAGTGCAGGCATATTAAGAAGCTAATCTGGCTTTCATTTACAGGTGTCCTTATGGTATGCTGTTAGATCGGTTCCCATACATTCGCGCTAAGCCACAAATCTCGGCGGTAACATTATAAAGGACTCATGTTTTTTCTCATTCCCCTCCCACTCATCTATCAAATATTTTGGGATTAAAGAGCTCACCACCTAACTTTGGATAATTATTTGTAGAATGCGAGAAAGGAAAAAGAATTGATGTCAGTAATTTTTTTGGAAGCACTTTGTATTTAAGAACCTTCCAGTTGAGATTGTTGGCAGGTTTCTATTTTGAAAACGTATTCAATTTTGTTAAGCGAAACAAATGCCAAAAATGAATAAGGTTGAAAATAAATGGTTATGCAGAAGATACTAGCAAAACTTGAACTGTTGAAAATGAGTGCTCAGAAAAGTTATATACGCCTTACATTATTTAGTTTGTCACAAGGTATTAGATTGAGATGTTTTTCCTATGAACTTCTTTCTGTTGATCTCAGCTTTTTAATTGTTACATAGTCACTGACTACTATGCTTGAAATGTTATCCTCTTGCCATCTTATCACTTCTTCTTTTGGCCTTTTCACTCTCTCTGCTCATCTATCTATTTGGTTTAGACTTGTAGAATATGGACTAAATAATGCATGTCCATTCTTGACTGTTTTCCTTTGATACATTGAAGAAAGTATTACATAGATTCAGATACTTCAGTCAAAGCTGTTAAGATCTTAAGCTCTTAGTGCATTGATTTCTTCTATTAACTTAACTACTCGCATTTTTCTTATAAAGTGATATTTACTGTTTTTGCACCAAGAGATCTGGCATCAGTATTGATTTCTTACTAATCTATATGTTACATGGACTCGGTACGAGTGTCCGGGTTGGATACGTATTGAAGTGTCAGGTTCGTCTAATTATTAAAACACAAGAGAAGGGGCCACGGCAAAATGTTCAAATGTACTGTTACTTTTTAGTATTTCCAAGGTAAAATGGTGTTCCATGTGACACATGGTTTTAAATGGGAACTTGTCTCATCTCGACGACTTAACAATAAGTTAGTTCATAGTGGCATATCCTCTGGGATGTGTCGGACACATCCATACCTTTTTTCAGGTGTTGAGTGTCCGGCACAGGTATTTCGCGCATTCAGAAGAGTCCATGTATTGTAGTTACTGATTAAGTTTGATCCTTAAAATACTTGTACGCTTAGTGGTCAATGCTGACCTGGGGATTATCTTATTGTAAAGTGCTGTTGATGTATAACTTTACGGATACATGGACTTGGGCTTTGCAAGTCCATATTATGTGAACACCATAATGTCCACTGTGCAGAATTTACATGCATCTATGATAATGCAAGAGAGACTTGTAAGGTGCCATACTCCATTGCTTATTGAGGAAGTGTTATAGCAGGCATTAGCCCCCAAGTGCATTAACATGAGCTTGAGTCCAAGAGCTATCTTATACCAGCGCAGTGTATAAAGGCAAAACATTTGGTTTTTATGCCATGTATTAACTAGCAACCAGCATTCGAGAGACCTTGCTTGGCGACCTTTTATTGTTTTATTGAGAAGTACAATGCCCCTTCCCAGTCTTTCTCCATATATGATGAAAACTCTAGTGCTAGCTTTCTCTTTGTCGCTTCTTTTGTGGCCCACACTCTCTCTGTGCATGGTTTCAAAACCAGAGCTCTAACCAAAATTATTCGTTCTCATTCTCCCTTGCAGTTTGAGAGAAGAGCTGTCAAAAGTCCAGAACATAATTATTATACAAATAGCTTACATGCTAGGAGTAGGAGTACCAGGGCCCACTATTTCTTCGTTTGAGATTTTGTGGTGCACGTGAAAATCATGGTATGTCATCTTGGACACAGACATGACGTCTAGTGGGCTTAATAACACATGTAAATTATGCACGAAGACTTATTTGGGCTCATTACTTAGTGCAAGGTTATAAGGCTCGGGTATTCAAGCTTGAAAACGATGGTTGACTCTTGTGGGAGTGACTTTGTGCACATAAGCGACTAGCGAGTGTTATGTTCGAATGACTTCCTCTGTTGTACCCTGCAACAGTGGGACAAATACCTGGTGATGACTCTTGGTGATCAAAGAGGCTTGGTTCTTATTATTACTAGTTCTCCTTGTAGATAAAATTTAGGGTAAATTACACACGGCACCCCTGAGGTTTGCCTTAAATTACACACGGACCCACCTATCTTTTTTAATTACCCTTAGTCCCCTATGGTTTGTCATTGTAGTACATAAAACTCACTTCCGTTAAGGAACCATAAAAAAAACACATTTTAGAAGTTATGGTATTCCCAAATTACCCTTAGATCTTCTTCTTCCTTACCGAAGCCAATGCTTAATGGCCACCGCCGCGCTGCCGCCGCCGCGCCGCCGCCCCGCCGCCGCCAATGCCCCACCACCACTGTTATATGCCTTTTACACACACACACACACACACCCAATGTGTCTCACCCACCGAAACCAACCCACGCACAGTCTACAACAGCCACCACCGTCCTTCATCACCCATCGCCGCCGGCTGGGGCTGCTATCCCCGCTGCTCCTGCCACCTATTGCCGTAAACCCCCTCAGTGTACCCACTCCGATTGGAATTGGATGCGTAGAACCCGATTGGGAGTCAGATCTAGATCTAGATCTTGATCTAGATCGGCGAGTTACACGGCCACTGCGGCATAGCCGTCGCGGCGTCCAGATCAACCGCCTACCATCAATTGCTGGCGCTGGTCTCATCATATTTCGCCCGGCGTCCCTATCGCCACCGTTACACTGGCTTCACCACCAAATCACTACAATCACCACCGTCGATCGTCCACCTAAAACCACCACCACCGTCGATGTCTAGATCGGCATGTACCTCCGGTAGTCTACCTCAAAGCCAAGCACCATCCATCGCCGGCAGTGAGTACCCCTAGCAGTCTACCTCAAAACCAAGCACCATCCATCGCCGGCAGTGAGTACCCCTAGTAGTCTACCTCAAAACCAAGCACCATCCATCGCTGACAGTGACCCATGACCACCACCGACGTTGATGTCTAGATCGGCACTTACCGGTGAACTCTTTTCTTTGAGCTACGACATCGTGCAGAGGCCATACCTCAAGTACTTCAGGTTTTTGCCTGAGAGGGTAAAGTCAGACAGTGGTGGAGCTAGACATAGGGCAGGGGCAATGGTGGGTAGTAGAGAATTGGTCAGATACTGGGCATGGTGGTTGGGTAAATTTACATTCTTAGGAGGGGTATTACTGTCATTTTCTTACTTCTGTTAATTCTTGGAACGGAAAAATAAAAAAGTGTAGTTTAGTGTAATTAAAAAAGATAGGGGGTCCGTGTGTAGTTTAGGGCAAACCTCAGGGGTGCCGTGTGTAATTTACCCTAAAATTTATTTGTTCTGTCTGCTTAGAGGTCCCCTGTACCAAGCAAAAAAAATAGAAAACTGATGACACAAAAATGCCTCAACTTAATATTTCCTTTGCATTTTGCATCCCACTTAGACTCAATTTAGAGTACTAAGACTTCTTACGTTTTAGTGCTTTTAGTTTTTGGCATTTTTTGAATTTTGTCATGGCTGTAGGAAAAAATGCTTAAGGTTGCTGTTTTTATATTTGAAACTAATTATATAACTATCTGGCTTCTATCTTTTTCAGAGCTTTTGTCTCCTTTAGTCAGCATCGATCATGTGGAGATTCAAACCCTTTATGCCTAAAGAGCAAGCTGGACTTGAAGGTCGCACTATTGATATTGGCAATTTGAAAGTTCATATTCGCAATGCCATTGCAGAGGGTGGTTTCTCCTGTGTCTACTTAGCCCGAGATGCTATAAATGGCTCAAAGCAGTATGCAGTTAAGCACATCATTTGCAACGATGAGGAATCTATGGAACTGGTGATGAAAGAAATCTCAGTGATGAAATCACTTCGAGGGCACCCTAATGTCGTTACACTACATGCCAATACTATCTTTGATATGGGGCGAACGAAAGAAACTCTCCTTGTTATGGAGTACTGTGATAAGTCTCTGGTCACTGTGCTGGAGAGCAGAGGAGCTGGGTATTTTGAGGAAAAACAGGTCCTTGCAATCTTCAGGGATGTATGTAATGCAGTCTTTGCAATGCATTGCCAGACCCCACCCATTGCTCACCGGTAATGTTAAGAAAGATGTTCCTAAAACTCACTTCTATGATTTTTCTAGATATTCTGCTTTGTGCTCCTGTTGCCTTTCGGCTTTCAGCTCTTAGTTGGAATGGTCAGAAACTTCGTAGCTGTTTTTCATTTGCATGTTACGAGGATTTCCTTCTTCGCTTGACACTGTTCTTTTCAAGCGCTTACAGACTATAGACTGGTATAGTGTCTCATGAGCTTCACTTATTATGGTGGGAGTATTACATACTGTTCAGAGATTGTGGCTTTTGTCTTGGTCTACCATTCAACCATTTTTTTCCCTTAGCAATTGTGTTACACCCTCCTCTGGCCCCCCTACCCCCGTTTGAGACAGTCATGTGTCTATAAGTATATTGCCAGCATGTCTCTAGTAATCTATAAATTATTGAGAATCTGATGAAAATTAGGAAGAAATATCTCACACTTTGTATCCAAAATTTGCGAGACACTGATGCAGTGTTACCAATGAAATCAAAGATTTTTTTAGCTTAAATCATCATGCCTCTGTTTGGCGTGCCTTGCTAAAAGATCTCTTGCTGTTACTCATTAGCTTCCTGCATTGCTTTCTTTAGCGACTTGAAGGCTGAGAATTTGTTGCTTGGGTCTGATGGATTGTGGAAGCTGTGTGATTTTGGTAGTGTCTCCACCAACCACAAGCGCTTTGAGAAGCCCGAAGAAATGGGCATCGAAGAAGACAATATCAGGAAGCATACTACTCCTGCATATAGGTCCCCTGAGGTTGAAAAAAGGACCTTGTCTTTGGAAATTGATTCTTAATTGTTGTCCCATGTATTTTGACTCATCTTTTGGCTCCTTTTTATCTGTTTAGATGTGGGATTTGTTTCGAAGAGAACTTATAAATGAGAAGGTAGATATTTGGGTAAGTAGAGTGTGCTCGCAAATACATAGTTTCCGTTAACTCACTAAAACATTAAGCACTCAAAAACAGTACTAGACTTCATTTTCTTTTTCTTCTTCTTTTTTTGTTTATGCAGGCCCTTGGATGTCTTCTCTTTCGCATATGCTACTTGAAGTCTGCATTTGATGGGGAATCAAAGCTACAAATTTTAAATGGGAACTATCGCATCCCGGAGTTGCCAAAGTACAGCTCGTCTATTACTGACCTGATCAAAGACATGCTTCAATCTTCACCAGATGCCAGACCTGACATCACGCAGGCAAGCGCTTTGCTTGATTGGCCATTCATCTCCCTGAATTTAGGTTAGTTGTAGATAATTTGTATCCATGATACTGGTACAAACCTATGTATGTTCTTCTAATGCCCTTTTATTTATTATGTGATGGCAGGTTTGGTTTCGAGTAAACAGCCTGTTACCTGATGCGTTGCAGAAGTCATTACCTGACAGGCCGCCAGAAATGCCCCAACAAGGTAGTGACATGCATGAAGGTGAGCACATTATTTTGTCAGAGCTATAGGTGCTTAAACTTTTCAGTGGTCATGAGATTTTTAATTTAGAAATAAATTTTCTTAAAATAAGCCAACAAGAGTCATTTATCAGTTAAGACCATCCTTCCACTTTCATTTTATTTGATGGTTATTGGTGATTTAACAGGCATTCCAAAGCCTACACATAAGACTAATCCCATGCCTCGAAGAAGTCCACCTCCTCCTCCGTTGACAGAATCTGCTCGAAATGTATCACCGGCGATTGGTTCTAGGACAAGTGGAGGTGGGGGCCCTCTAGGGGCTTTCTGGACTTCTCAGCATGGAAAGGATTCGGTTGTCGCTGATGAGAATAACAGACCCAAGTTTGATGAACCTGCTGAGTATTGCTCATCAAGACATGATAAGACTCAACCAGAGAGGCTTCACATCCATAAAACTAGTCATCAGAAAGAGGAATATCCGCAATCCCGTTCGGTCCATAAAAATGTACATGGAAGATCAGTTAATAGGTCTGAAGATGGCCCTTCTAAGGACTTTGAAATGAACTTTTTCCAGGATGAATCAAACCATGGCAGTGAAAGGTCAAGAGCATCACAGTCCGAGAGCACACATCCTATTCAGGGCGACGCGTTCAATGCTTTTGTTGCCGAGTTTGGTGCCGGTAAATTGAGCCCTGGAAGTAACAGCAAGAAATCAGGGAAGGAAGAGACCTTAGAGGCAGAAGTAGACAGGCTGAAGGAGCAGATTAAGCAAGCCAATGCAGAAAAGGCTGAGATAACCTCCAAGTATGAAAAGCTATCTGCTATTTGCCGATCACAGAGGCAGGAGATACAAGAACTTAAGCAAGCTCTTACTTCCAGAACACCATCACCTAATAGAGATGCCTCCAGAAATCTAACATCCCCTGGAATTTACCCTTCTACCACCCCACCGGTATCTTCTCACTCTCATTAGTGATTGTATTTGGAAAATAGGGGGATCTGCTTGCAATATTATTTACTACCACAATTGTATGTGTTATCATTGCAGCAAAAGGAGAGGATCGAAGGATCAGTGTGGGAATTCCAAGGATCATTTGAAAAGAACACCACAGTCCTGGATACTAAACCGTGGCAGCCTTTTGCTGACGATCCTAAGCCACAGACAGCAGCAATGAACAACAATTCCAAATCTGTTAGAACAAGAAGCGGTCAGCAGAACAAACAGGCTACTGAAGTAACCTCAGCCGCCAACGCCTGCGGTTTTGGAACCGAGAGCTTTACTGCAGTTCCAGTTTCCTCTTCTAGGATATCAGTACCTGTTGGTGAATTTAACAATTCTAAGCTCCTTGACGAGTCAAAGAACATAGATACCAAGACGGGTTCTCAACCTGCTGGGTGGGCCGGTTTCTAGTTATGCTCTCCGTGCAAGCCGAAGGTGCTCGGCCTGAAATTTACGCATTTCATTACTGATTGAGACGAGGACAAACAGAGCAAAAGAAATAAAGAATATATGCTTCATCGGCTTGTTTTCTGCTCGAGAACGTGTTTTGTAGATTTGGGTATAGTATAGAACATTGGATGTTCCATGGTTTTGGAATTTATCAGCTTTTGGTTATTGTGAACTGTGCATGCCCCTTTCCAGGGTGAGAAATAACATGTATTGTGTCTGCATTTATACTAGTCTGATCACACATGAGCTTGCTTCCCCTTCTTTTGGTGGCTGGCTATAAATTTTGAACGAAGCTATTAGTATCTCTTTAAGGTACAAAACTTAAGGATCCTACAATCAACATTATTGACTGGTACTTTTATGTGCATTAGCAACTAGTAAAGCTTGATCTTTATCGCAATCGACTAAAGCCCTGCCAATATTCATCAAGAGTCAAACCAGAGTACAACACAGGGTACCTCTCCTACATCATATATCATAACACGTACACGGGAAAAGAAGAAGACAACTTATAACATTACCCAGACTACAGACCTAAGGGGGACCGAAAAACTGACACAACAGCCCGAGGCCTAAAAAATAACTGTTTGCAAAGCGCAGTCCAATCCATGAAGACCAATATACGACTCTATCCAGCAAAACAAGCTAACCTTCGGGTTCCGGCCTATAGACGTCTATTTGCCTTGCACATGGAACGGCCCTGAGCAGCATTTAAGCTGTAGTACAATCAAAAAGAGCAGGAGCTCCTGACGTAGACAGATCATTGATCCCTGCTATATGTGCGGTCCAAGGAAACATCATTAGTTCATAGTTAACAAGTACAAAAAACTATGTAACTAAGAGCCAGAGAAGCATGCGAGCAATCTACACAAAAAATTGAACAAGCAAACGAACCAACTCATGAACCGCTTCCATGCCAATACCAGAGCGAGATCGCCTCGTACCTCAAAAGACACTAAAGTGAAAAGAAACTGGCTGAGCTACAGATATAATAGAGAAGGAGGAATGCAATGTCAGTGGTCTGCTCATAATTGGTATTGGACCTTGCCAATGTGCCCCTGGGATTCCCTCAAAGGCACGAAAATTCCAAGCACAAGAGACAACGAATTCGACCGAGAACGTATCTCAAAGACACTAAAAGCGAAAAGAAACTGGCTGAGCTACAGATGTAATAGAGAGAGAGAAATGCAGTGTCATGGTCTGCTCATAACTGTACTGGACCTTGCCAATGTGCCCTTAGGATTCCTGCAAAGGCACGAATATTCTGAGCACAAAAGACGATGAATTCGACTGAGAACAGTAACAAGAAAATCTTAAATATTGAAAAACCACATGAATTCGGCAAAGTGCACCATAGGGTATAGGCAGTACAGTTGAACGCTAGAGAATGCCCTGCTTGAGTACGTAGTGGTTTCAAGAGTCATGCTACTAACCAAACAGATAGGGAGGAATACGATGAACCGAAATCTATGCCAAGATTCCCAACAAACCACACCGGACGAACAATCTCATCTTTAGAAAAAGATGGGAGGCAGTCTCATCCAGTGCAAGACATGAGGGGTAATATGTAGTAATGCTTGTTGTCTGCACGCAACACAACCTAAGTTGGGAGACAGTCACAAGTACATTGCCAGAGGAAAAATAGTTATATGTGGAAGCCATTTAATACTCATGAGTACATTCAAATCAACATTTCTGCCATATAAGGTAAGGTAAGGTATGATCATGTTCGCACAAAGACAAGAAATAAAGCATCTTGGCTCTCTCTTATAAGATGATGCCAAGAAAGTGGACTTACAGTAGACGTGGATATGCCATAAAGAATGCAGTTCGAATTAGATATCAAGTGGATTGATGTAGAAAAGCAAGGACAAAACAAGGGTAAAGACCAAGCTTCCCATACAGAGCCTGAGCAGAGGCAGTGGTGAAGGCGAAGGCGTAGGGTCAATAGACGACAACAATCATAGTTCAATGCTTAGGTCCAGAGTTAAGGTCCAGCATCGGGGTCCTATATGTTTTTTTCTCTAGAATTCTCTAGCTTTGGACTTTTAGAGTGAGAAACTAAAATAGGTTATGAGTTCTGAAAATGAATTCTCAAGTCCCCTACTTATAGAGGTTGAGAAGTTGATGTCATTAAGGGGCACATGGCGATCTCTAGGAGTGTAACCTCACCGAAGGGCCTCAAATACCGGTGCTCCGCAGATTATCAGCTATCATATTCACTCGATCTGCTCGCATAGCTTCGCTAGACTAGCTCACACATCATCGCTGTGGCTAGAGAACACCTTGATTTAGCCACCAGTCCAAAGCCCTTATTGAGTCCCACATAAGACGTCAAGAGATGTAGAGAACATAGAGGTGTCAAAAGGGCCGGGCGACCCGCGGGTTGGCCCGACCCGGCCTGTTTCTGGCCCGGGCTGGCCCAGCCCTCTCGGTGAACAGTGACGGCCCTAAACAAATGGGCTTGGGGCCTGAGCTTGGACCAGGCCAAGAAATTCCAAAAAAAAAAGCCCAGGCCAAGCCTGGCCTGAAAAGCCCAGTTCTGGCCTGGCCTGAAAAAAAAGCCTGAGTTTGGCCCGGATTTCAGGCCCGGAGTTGGCTCGGTTTTTAGGGCAGGTTCTGGCAGGCCCCACGATTTTTAAATTCTAATTTTCCCCCTTTGCCCCCAACGGTTATATTCCCCATTATTTTCCTAAATTCCACTTTTACCCCCCAACAGTAATATAACGGGTAGTTTGGGGGGGATTTTGTTCTAACTTAATTTTTTTTAACTCTTTTAAGAGTTTTACACTCTTACCCTCCCCAGCAACTATAAACAGATAGTTTTTAGGGGACTTTGTTATTTCGTGAAGTTTTCAAAATTTATAAATTCACACCATTTCTCTCTAATTTTTCACACCAATCTTCTTACTCTCTCTTATCTAAACATTCTACATTTCTACAAGCTTTACTACTATTTCCCTCTCCAATTACTTCTCTAGCTAATTACTACTATTATTTACTAATTAGTACTCTTGCTAATTATTACTCTTGTTTACTAATTACTACTCTTGCTAAATTCTAATTACTAACTACTCATCTTATTAATTTGTTACTCTCTAATTCTTTTGTCTAGTAATTAGTAATTAGTGAATTTTTATTTATTAATTACTATTACTAAATTCTTTTTAATTACTAACTCTCTCCAATTTTGAATTTCGAATTACCCTCAGTGATTCATTTGTTACTCTTTAATTCTTTTAATTGTTATTTCTAATTATTAATTACTGCTCTTATACTTGTGTATTTAGTTACTCTTACTATTTTTATTTTCCAATCTAGTAAAAAAGTTTAGCGTCAAATATGGCTGAATTACTGAAGAAACTGAAGCGTAGATCATCATCATAAAAAACATCATCATCATCATCATCATCATCATCACAAGAACACCACCAGCACAAGCGCCAGCACCACGGTCATCACAAACACCAATCCAAGCACCACCACAACCATTCGTTCCTGGACGAATGAGTACAGGCTGTATGATAGATACCCAAGCCAATTGGGAGTTCAATCAAAACATTCCAGATCTTGAATACACGCCTTCACAAGACCCCCCGCATTATAGTCAAGGACGCAGCTCGGTTGGCGAAGCTACTACTCCGTGGCATAATCTTAACCCTATGCCTGGTCATGATGAAGAAGGGCCGAGCAATGCCTCCGGTAATGAGCCAGAAGTCCAAAAGGGAAAAAAAAGAAAGCCGAGTGTTGGAATCATTTTGATGAAGTTATGGTGGACGGCATCCGAAAAGCTCGATGTAAGTACTGTGCTAAATTATTTTCGTCTGGTAGTGGTAATGGACATCTTAACAGGCATTACCCTCAGTGTGCACCTCGACAAGGCCACGTCGAACCTACCCAAACGCAGTTATCTTTTGACGGTAAGTTATTTGTTTATAATCAGCGAGAGCAAAGAGACGGTCTCGCTGAATTTGTTATTCACGATGAACAAGCCTTTTCTTTTGCCGATAATGCTAAGCACTCTAGATATATGAACACATACGTTCAACCTTTGTACAAAAAGGTTCATAGAAACACAACTAGATCCGATGCACTCCGACAGTATAATGCTGCTAAAGCACGCCTGATCGATTATTTCGATAATTTTGACGGTAAAGTTAGTCTTACTTCTGATATTTGGCAATCTCCGTTTACTTTTGTTAGTTATACTTGTGTGACGGCCCATTGGATTGATGCAGATTGGATTATGCACAAGAGAATCATCGCTTTCGAGCTCTTTCCCTTTCCGCATGATGGAATGAACATTGCTACTATTATATTAAAAGCATGTACCACGTTTAAATTAAAGGATAAGATTATGAGTATTAGTTTTGATAATGCTTCTAATAATACAGCTGCTGTTGATGCTTTAAAGGAGAGCCTCAAACCTGTACTTTCTGGTAAATTATTTCATGTTCGTTGTGTTTGTCATATAATTAATTTAATTGTTCAAGATGGTTTAGCTGCTGCAGGAGATATTCTTGTCAAAATGAGGGGTATGACAGCGTATGTTAATAGTTCGAGTCCGAGAACACAACAATTTAAAACGTTGTGTGTTGAATATAATATGCCTCGCAGGAGAGCAGTTACAGATGTGGTCCACAGGTGGAACTCTACATACCATATGCTTTTACACATTCTGGCATACAGAGAAGTCTATACGCATTTTCTACTAACCTTGTTCCCAGCCGGCTTGCCAACTCAAGAGGAATGGCAGATGGCCACATACCTAGCTGAATTTTTGGAGGTATTTTACACGTCTACCAATTTATTGTCTGGTACGTACTATCCCACCTCTCCTCTCGCTGTAATAGAAATTCTCAAGATGGCTACAATGTTAACAAAATGGAGATATATAGGACCCTTTCAGGAAATAGTAAAAGTGATGGATAAAAAGTTTAATAAATATTGGAGTGAACTGCCTGTTGTTTTTGCTGTGGCTACTTGTTTAGATCCTAGGTTAAAGTTGCATGGCGTGAACGTCTCGATACAAGAGATATCGAGATTAATGTGCTACCCAGTAACAGACACAACCGCACTCACAGCGAAAATGAGCAAGACATTTGAGGAATTGTTCAACCTCTATCGTAATTCTGCTGACGTGCGCGGGCGAGCTTCATCATCGACTGCTGAGAGGTATTATGCGCCATACCTTAAGGGCTTTGAACATCTAGTAGCAAGACAACTACCAGGTGAAGGTACTTCTAATTCGGCAGGTTCGTCTACTTTTTCCTCTTTTAATGAGATTGGTGTATATTCAAATACTGATCATTATTCTGATTTATCAATGCAAGAACAGGTTAATTTTAATTTGTTAAATTTTTGGAAACAAAATCAAAACATGTATAAAACTTTATCCCAAATTGCACGGGATGTACTGCCAGTGCAAGCCTCCACGGTTGCTTCAGAGTCGGCATTTTCAGCAAGCGGGAGGGTTTTGGATGACAGGAGGAGTCGTCTTAACCCCGAGTCGCTCGAGCTATGTGTATGTTGGAAGGATTATCTTGATGCGAAATACCGCGAGCAAGATAAACCGATTGATGATAGGAAGAGCAGTGACTCGGATATTGAAGTACTTCCGGATGATTAGGTAATTTCTTTTTATTTTTCTTTTCTTAAGTTTTAAGAATAAAATTTTTCACAAAATATAGTTTTTTTCACACACACACACACACACACACATATATATATATATATAATAAGTTTTTACAAGTAAGATAGATATTTTTCTGTATATATAAAAAAATAGGTAACTTCGCTTGTTTGTTTATAAGCAGCCGGTTCCAAGCTCAGATAAAAGGAGAAGGGCCTATGAACACATTTATCTTCAATTTAACTCTATATGGTAATTTACATACATTCATAAATTCTAGCCTTACTTACTTCTTATTTTCTAACAAACACAATATATTAATATCATAGGTTCTTTTATACTCACTCATAACCATCATATATACATATGAGAGTCATATATATAGAATAAAATTTTGTATATGAGACCAAGTAGAGAGAAAAATGTGTCAGTCAAAATCTATACTTATTACTTAAGATCGTCTGGGGAATTAATAACTATACTCCAAATTTAAATTCTTGTAAATTCCAACTAGTTTTTAGTCGTAAATTATAATAACAAAAATTCAAATTTAGTGAAAAAAGTAAAGCTTAATAGAATAAATTTTAAATAAACTAATTAGGATTTCAAAATATATGCTAAAACTTTATACAAAATTAAACTAATAGTATAAATTTGAAATAAACTGATTAGAATTGAAACTTTCAAAAAATGCTACTTATAAATTATAATGTTAGTAGGCCAAAAAAGGCTTGTCAATATTACACCAAATTAACACGTATCAATCTCAATCAATTAATTTGATGTATTCTTGTTGGCCATCGACACAAATAAATAACAAGGAGTTGGGAACCAAAAAAGAAGAAATTTTTTTTGGGCCCGGGCCTGGCCCTAAATATTGGGCCTAGGGCCTGGGCTTTGACTGGGCCAATATATGCAGATTTCAGGGCCCAGCCCGGCTCGGCCTATTTTCCAGACACCAGGCCCGGCCTCGGCCCGTTTTTGCTGGAGGCCCGTTGGGCTTGGGCTGGGCCTGCCCAAGCCCGGCCTATTGGCACCTCTAAGAGAACATGACAATGGTGGGGGAGGGTCGCTACACCAAATTATTAGGCAAACTAGGTACGATGCCCTCTAGAGACCTGTTCCTATCTCGGAGTGAAGTGGGGGTCATCGTCCCAAGGGGTGCCGATGAAAAGCCCTCAGTACTAGGGCATGAAGACTAGTCATCCACACACCTTGGTGGAGATAGTGCTCCGGATGAGTGGCCTGTCCTGCTGGTAAGTCCTTATGTCGAAGCACTCAGGGCATTCCAAATTAGTGTCCGGGAGGAGTCATCCACCTAAGGAGCTAAGGTAGTGTCCAGAATGAGTTTCCTGCCCGACACATTGAGGAAGTGTCCCGAAGGATCATCTACTCTACAGGCTACGGTAGTGTCCCGAAAGAGTTGCCTACTTAGGGGAAGGGAATTCTTCATGTTGGAGCACTCAGAGATCTTGAAAGAGATAATGTCCCGAAAGAGTCGCCCATCCCCCCGACGAGTCCCTCTGCCGAGCACACAGAGCTCACCAAGGTAGTATCCCAAGGATTTGCCTAACTAACGGGCCGAGTTAGTGTCCCGGACGATTCGCCTTCCTAGTGGGAAGGGGAGTCCTTATGTCTGAGCAATTGGAGCTCCCTGATGGAGATAGTATCCTAAAGAGTCCCTTATCAACACGAAGAGTCCTTGCATTGGAGCACTCGGAGCTCGCCAAGGTATTGTCCTTAAAGAGTTACCTACCCAAGTGGACGGGATAATATCTAGGAGGAGTCACTGCCTGGTGGGAGGGGAGTCCTCATGCTAGAGCTCGGAGCTCCTTGAGGTAGTGTTCCAGAGGGCTCGCCTACTCTGAGGGATGCTGCACACTCCAGAGAGTAGGTCGAAGCATATTCAACGACCAAGGCAATGTGCGCATGGTGGTGAGGGGATGGACCGGTTTTGGGGGCGTGACAATGTGAAAGAGTGCCAGGGAGTGCGACTGAATAAGTGGCGCATCACATGGGTGAGACTAGTGTCACGAATATGGGCGTCGTGCTGGGGGCACATGACTCAGATACGGAGATCGGGCATGGCAACGATGTCGTGGAGATGGGCACGTGATGCTGGGGGCACGTTGTGTAGAGATGCTACTTGGACACGATCACGACTGTCACAGAGATGTCATCGTGCTAGGGGCACATGACATAAAGACGACACTCGGGCGAGGTCTGGCATCATCGCGTGACGAGCACGAAGACCGGCATTATGCTTGGGTCACATAACGCAGAGACGGTTATCGAGCACAGTCGGGGAAATGTCGTATGATGGGCGCTGTAATGGGCATCATTGAGCTCTCAAGGGGATGAGAGCACAAGGGAAATAAGCTCTAAAGAGGTGAGGAGAGGAGTCCCAAAGGTGTGAAACAAGGAAGCCTCCAACGGGTGAGGAGAGGTCCCCAAGGGCTGAAGTCCCCCAAGGGTTAAGGAGAGGAGTCCTCAAGTAGGGGGAGCTTGGGCTGACCCTTCGGTGGAAGGTGTGGGCCGACCCCTTCATGGGGACACCTACTATCGATTCCAACACGTAGAATAATTTTTAAGTCTGACACTCGATGTTGATTCCAACACTTAAAAATGAATCTGTCACAGGTGCAACACCTGACTTGAGCGTGCGCCGTGAATTGACCGGCTTGGTAGCCTTGAACTTCGACCGATGGAATGCCTATTGACGGGCCGCGAGAGCAGGACCTAAGAGCTAGCAACATAAGACAATTCAGAAGTAGATTGATTAAAAAATTATGGTAGGTCAATGATTTGTCTGATATCTAACTATGCAAGTCTCTTAAAAGTTTACTAGATTCAGAATTTATGATGTTAAAAAATGAATAGTTTCAATGTCACATTCAGATGCAAAAGTGGATATTAGGAAACATAACATCCCATTGAGCTTCTAGCTCCAAAAGATGAGCGGAACTCGCACTAAATTCCCAGGGGTCATGCCATCATGGGCGCTCAGTTGATCAACATATCGGTGTCTAGACAGATAAGGACCACAAATGGCTTGTCAAAGAGATGCCCCCTACTTTTAACTTGGACACTTGCCAATCCACTTGACTATCTGTGACATCAGATGACAAACACTTTTTTGCATTAGATAGATGATTTTAGGTTAGCAATAGATTGAGCAGCATCCAAACCCCAGTTACAATCCCAGAAACCAAAAGATGAATCGATCGTGACCTGACGCCATAAACCTTCAATCAAAAGCTAACTGCGATGGAGAATAATCCTACAACACCATGAGGCCTGCCTTGCTGATATACAATGCACGAAGGATTGGAGTTGAAAATATTTCCCTAGAAAAACCCGACTAGTTAAGCTATTAGGCTCCATAAGCAACCATGCACCAAATTTTGCTAGAAGTGCTTGATTCATCAATTGAAGATTTCTTGATTCAGCCCACTTTTGGAGCATAATTTGCTACAGTATAGCAACTCTGCTATCATGAAAAGAAACGAGAAAAAGAAGCATTCAGCAAACATGCTTTTGGCCTATTATGTTCATGATCAATGACACGTAGGCTTAGCATGCCTCATTGGAACAAATCAAACCAAATTGCATTTAACATATATCTTTTTGAGGGTGCATTCATAGTGCAGATTTTAGGTTTTAGATTTGTTAAGTCCATAACGATTGTCAAAACTCTCACTAGAAGATTGTTGCACCAGAATGGTTCAGACGGCCAGCTTACTGCAAAAGTGGATGCATAGTTACTATAATGGGGTACTCAAGATGATTTTTGGGAAGAAAATTGTCCATTTGATTTGAGGCTGGGATACTCATCAGCTTAGCTATACAAAATGGCCAGCAACATATCAATGTGATAATGAAGACGGGAGCGAAGGAAAAAAAAATCAGCCTCGCGATGGGTCTTCTATATAGCTAGAGTTACTCGTATTCATCTTCAAAATTGCCCATGGGACTATGCATGACCAATGTTGAAATTCTTTTGCATTCATAGAATGTAGGTTGTCGAAGTGACCACCAGAAAACATAAAAGGGTCCCCTTAAAGGGAACAATTTATTAGTTGCATGATAATCCAATTCTGGTGACGCTCTCACCTCGAAACCTAAGTCTTGCACCCGCTCCTGCTACCCAAAAACTCATGGTACTATTCATGCTCCTGCTTCTACCCTAAAATGCACTATAATTCTCACGCTCATGCTATGGAACCTTACACCCGCTCCCGCTCCCACTCACGCTTTGTGCAACTATTGATATAGCAGATAGATTGCATCACCAAAGTAATTAGACAAGTCATTAGCAAGTTATCTGCTTCGGGAGCTACTGACTAAGTTTTCCTTTGGTTTATCGTGAATAACATAATGAATGTAGTCCACAAAATAGGCTTAGAGCATTGAATGTTTAAGTCTCTTCTTCTCTTTTGCTTAATAAATTCCAGAAGCAAGCTATCTGCCAAATGCTTCTTCTTAATTAAGAGACAAATCCTTAAAGAAGGCATTCATCCATGTCTTCCATTTTTGTTAACTGCTTGCCAACTATCTTCCAAATAAATAGAGCCACTGACTGAGTTTTCTTTTCTTTGGTTTTTTGTTTCCCCCTTTGGATGTGCACATGTCTAAACGAAAGTAGTTCATAAAAGTACGCATAGAACATCAAATGTTCTGAGTCTATCTTTCTTTCTTTGTCCCCTTGTGATGCCACCGTGAGAACGCGTAGATTGAAGACGACACCACCACCACCGAAAAAAAAAAGAAATAATAATTATTATTATCTAATAGCAGGTATGAATTGTCAACTTTCATATAAATTGTCTCTTCCAAGTTGGTCTGTTTTTCTAGTTTAATATTGTGGTGTTTGTGTTCCAAATTCTATGAGCTAAATTAGTTCATCTACAAGCCAAAACGTGTTTCCATCAAAAGAGAGTCCACAACAAATGCCAAATCAACTCGTTTTTTTAGAACTATACAAGGGCAGATTAATTTTACGCTACACCTCATACTTAGGGAGTTAATTGCACCCATCACTCAAGGGTTCTAAAATTGGCACTCAGTACCAAAATTTTAAAAATCTTGGTATCAAGCACCAATTGACTGTCAAAAAGGCCTTTGACTTGACATTTGTTAATTTTAGGGGCAAATTGGTCTTTTCACCCGTGAAATCCTAGTCAGTTCCAACCCCCCTATGCCCTTCATGTCATTTCTCTTCCCTCTCTCTCTCTCTCTCTCTCTCTCTCTCTCTCTCGATTCTCTCAGTGGCCCCAACGACTGCGCACCATAATCAGCACCAAGAACCCGCCTCTAGCGCCGCCGTCGCCTTTAGCATCTGGCATGCACGCTCTTCACCTAGCCTAACATGTCCTTCCCACCCTCGATTTGGACCACTGATTATGTGATGATGATATTGTGCGGTGGCTGATTGGGTTCACCGGCAATCGGTGGGGAGATTGCATGATGGGGTGATTAGGTATGTTATGGCCGCGGCGGTGGGCAGGGGATTTGTCTGATGGTCATTTACTTGGAAACACTAGTGGCTCATTGAATGGTCGCCGTTGGTCGAACAACCGATATTGGTGGTTGTCTTTCGGTTTGAGGCGGTGGCTGTGGGTAAGGGAGGGTCTTTTCTTAAGGTGAAATTTTGGACCATCTGTTGACTATCAAGTCGTGCCCATATGAGAATCCAAAAGCATTCTCCGGAAACACTTTTTGGTTTGAGATCTAGTATAAATTGCATTTGCAATCCTTTTGATCCATTGCATTGGGATTGGGACTGCTAAGGATTTTAAGCCACCTCCCAGTTCTCTTGATTGGAAGGGGATTAGGGATTGGTGGTTGTGAGTGGTCACGGGAGAGGGATTTGTGGCAGAAGCGGTGGTCATCCAATGATTGACGTTGGCGACCGCGATTCAATTAGAGGGGGTTCCGTAGGTTTTGGGATTTGTGGTTATGGGTGGTCGTACGTGGCCGGCGATGGTGGGTCATGGTGATGGGGAGAGTAGTGGTAGCGATGGTGGCACGCTGGGCAGTGGCCTCTTTTAGAGGTGGTGGCCTGTCAGGCAGTGGTTTCGGTTGGAGGTGGCTGGGGGTTGGGAAGATGATTTGTCAGGGCGAGAAAAAAGGCTGAGGAAATGACGTGGAGGGCCTGACGTTAATTATTGGTGCCATTTGGAGCTGATGTGGACGAAAGGTGGATATAATAGGTAAAAAGACCATTTTGCCCCTTAGAAAGTAACATACGCATGATCAAAGGCCACGTTGACCGTTATATGGTGTTGGATACCAAGATTTAAATATTTTGGTTGGGTGCCAAAGTTGGAACTACGGAGTGCTGGATATAATTGATCCCTAAATATGAGGTGTAGCATAAAATTAATTCTCCAAGGGCTAACTTGATGGGAAGATAACAACTCCATAGTAGATTTGTCTCAATATAAAAAGGTGTTTCTATCTTGTAAGCCATATTATTATTTATTAAGCCATATCATTGTTTAATTGATGTGCACTAGATGAAGCCTTTTGTAAGCAACCAATCCACTACGAATACATACATCACAGAAATTAGATTTTCAGCTTTACTGTGTTCATCACAGTAGAGCTGCAACGAACTTTCAGAATTTTGACATGCAAGAGTTTTAGAGCTCTCATATTTACGGCACATCAAGTTTTTGGAGTCCTCACCTTGTTTCATATGAGCTGCAACTTTTATCCTGAGAGTCCGCCAGTTCATTTGGACTCTTTAACTTTTAACAACTAAGAAAACAGTTAATAGCTTTAGTGTGTAGCTCCGATTGAGTGTCCAAATCAATGACTAACTATCAAAAGAATCATCTCCATGAAATACTCAACCATGACCCCTATCTATCTTCATGACTGAAGGTCACACTTGGTAGCAAACCATGCCAGACAAACTTAGGGTCTGTTTGAAATCACTTATAGTTTTGGTTTTCACTTTCTAAAAAAATAAAGACCAAAATCAGTTTAATTTTTAATTTTTTACAAAAATAAATCGGTGTTTGCTTACATAGATTTTATTTTGAGTGTTTGATTATCCATTTTTTATTTTGAATTTTTTCTTTGGTGGTGGTGGCGACAGCGGTGGTGGTAGTGGTGGTGGTCTCAAAACAAAAACTAACCCAAAACTTTAAAATGGGAGTTTTTAAAAATAGCCTATTTTAAAAACTGGTTTTCAAAACTGAAAGAAAAAAAAATGAAAACTGTGTGCCAAATGCATTTTTTTTCCAGTTTGCTAAACTGGAGAAAATTTTTTACACTTAAGTGATTTCAAATGCTACCTTAATCTTTTTCTCTTTCCTTTTCTTTTATTGCTTTGCCCTTCTTCCATACTTCGGTCATATTAGTGCAAATGTATGGGAAATCATAATCACCACCGATTGGCCGTGCCTGGCAGTGTGAAGTGAAGGAGACTGAGTTGCTGTTGAAGCACTCGGCCGGAGAATCTGGCCAAGGAACTTGACGCCGCCGAGCCACTGGAAGTTAGTTTGAACATGAATCGGCGATGTCGTAGGTGACGTGTGTCCCTTGCTGCTAGAGTTGTCAAACGGGTCGGGCGGCCCGCGGGCTGGCCCGACCCGGCCCGGTTCTGGCCCGGGCTGGCCCGGCCCCGACGATGAACAGTAGCGGCCCCAGCACAGCGGGCCTGGGGCCTGGGCCTGGACCAGGCCGTCCATTGCTGCGAAAAAGCCCGGCCCGGCTCGGCCCGGCCCGGAAACGGGTTTGGCCCGGCCCGAAGTCGGCCCGGGTCTGGCCCGGTCTGCGGCCCGGGTCTGGCCCGGTCTGCGGCCCGGGTCTGGCCCGGTCTGCGGCCCGGATCTGGCCCGGGGCTGGCCCGGTCTGCGGCCCGGGTTTGGCCCGGTTTTGGCCCCACTTGTTTGAATTTTTTTGTTTTTCCCCCCCTTTCTTCCACCCCTTTTCCAAAATTCCACTTTTACCCCCCCAACAGCAATATAACGGCTAGTTTGGGGGGTATTTTAGTCTAACCTATATTTTTCAACTCCTTTACACTCTTACCCTCCCCAACAACTATAAACGGATAGTTTGTAGGGGTATTTTGGTCTTTTGTGAAGTTTCTAAAATCTATAAATTCACACCATTTCTCTCTAATTTTTCACACCAATCTTCTTACTCTCTCTTACCTAAACATTCTATATTTCTACAAGCTTTGCTACTATTTTCCTCTCCAATTACTACTCTTGCTAATTACTACTAGTATTTACTAATTAGTACTCTTGTTTATTAATTACTAGTCTTGCTAAATTCTTTTTAATTACTACTCTTGCTAATTACTACTAGTATTTACTAATTAGTACTCTTGTTTATTAATTACTAGTCTTGCTAAATTCTTTTTAATTACTAACTCTCTAATATTTGTTACTCGTTCATTCTTTTAATTGTTATTTCTTATTACTACTCTTATACTTGTGTATTTAGTTACTCTTACAAAGTTTAGCTCGAAATATGGCTGGATTATTGAAGAAAATGAGGCGTGCATCGTCATCACGAAAAACATCATCATCATCGCAAGCACCACCACCAGCACAAGCGCCAGCGCCACGGCCATCACAAACACCAATCCAAGCACCAACACAACCATTCGTTCCTGGACGAATGAGTACAGGCTGTATGATAGATACCCAAGCCAATTGGGAGTTCAATCAAAACATTCCAGATTTTGAATACACGCCTGATGAAGACCCCCCGCATTATAGTCAAGGACGCAGCTCGGTTGGCGAAGCTACTACTCCGTGGCATAATCTCAACCCTATGCCTGGTCATGATGAAGAAGGGCCGAGCAATGCCTCCGGTAATGAGCCAGAAGTCCAAAAGGGGAAAAAAAAGAAAGCCGAGTGTTGGAATCATTTCGATGTAGTTATGGTGGACGGCATCCGAAAAGCTCGATGTAAGTACTGCGCTAAATTATTTTCGTCTGGTAGTGGTAATGGACATCTTAACAGGCATTACCCTCTGTGTGCACCTCGACAAGGCCACGTCGAACCTACCCAAACGCAGTTATCTTTTGACGGTAAGTTATTTGTTTATAATCAGCGAGAGCAAAGAGACGGTCTCGCTGAATTTGTTATTCATGATGAACAAGCCTTTTCTTTTGCCGATAATCCTAAGCACTCTAGATATATGAACACATACGTTCAACCTTTGTACAAAAAGGTTCATAGAAACACAACTAGATCCGATGCACTCCGACAGTACAATGCTGCTAAAGCACGCCTTATCGATTATTTCGATAAATTTGAAGGTAAAGTTAGTCTTACTTCTGATATTTGGCAATCTCCTTATACTTTTGTTAGTTATTCTTGTGTGACCGCTCATTGGATTGATGTAGATTGGGTTATGCACAAGAGAATCATCGCTTTCGAGCACTTCCCTTATCCGCATGATGGAATGAACATTGCTATTCTTATATTAAAAGCATGCACCACATTTAAAATTAAGGATAAGATTATGAGTGTTAGTTTTGATAATGCTTCTAATAATAAAGTTGCTGTTGCAGCTTTAAAGGAGACGCTTCAACCTGTACTTAATGGTGAATTATTTCATGTTCGCTGTGTTTGTCACATTATTAATTTAATTGTTCAAGATGGTTTAGCTGCTGCAGGAGATATTCTTCTCAAAATGAGGGGTATGACAGCGTATGTTAATAGCTCGAGTCCGAGAACACAACAATTTAAAACGTTGTGTGTTCAATATAATATGCCTCGCAGGAGAGCAGTTACAGATGTGGTCCACAGGTGGAACTCTACATACCACATGCTTTTACACATTCTGGCATACCGAGAAGTCTATACGCATTTTCTACTAACCCAGTTCCCAGCCGGCTTGCCAACTCAAGAGGAATGGCAGATGGCCACATACCTAGCTGAATTTTTGGAGGTATTCTACACGTCTACCAATTTATTGTCTGGTACGTACTATCCCACCTCTCCTCTCGCTGTAATAGAAATTCTGAAGATGGCTACAATGTTAACAAAATGGAGATATATAGGACCCTTTAAGGAAATAGTAAAAGTGATGGATAAAAAATTTAATAAATATTGGAGTAACTGCCTGCTATTTTTACTGTGGCTACTTGTTTAGATCCTAGGTTAAAGTTGCATGGCGTGAACGCCTCGATACAAGAGATATCGAAATTAATGTGCTACACAGCAGAGGAGACAACCGCATTCACAGCAAAAGTGAGCAAGAGGTTTGAGGACTTGTTCAACGTCTATCGTAATTCTGCTGACGTGCGCGGGCGAGCTACATCATCATCCACTGTTGAGAGGTATTATGCGCCATACCTTCAGGGCTTTGAACATCTAGTAGCAAGACAACTACCAGGTGAAGGTACTTCTAATTCGGCAGGTTCGTATACTTTTTCCTCTTTTAATGAGATTGGTGTATATGCAAATACTGATCATTATTCTGATTTATCAAGGCAAGAACAGGTTAATTTTAATTTGTTAAATTTTTGGAAACAAAATCAAAACATGTATAAAACTTTATCCCAAATTGCACGGGATGTACTGCCAGTGCAAGCCTCCACGGTTGCTTCAGAGTCGGCATTTTCAGCCAGCGGGAGGGTTTTGGATGACAGGAGGAGTCGTCTTAACCCCGAGTCGCTCGAGCTATGTGTATGTTGGAAGGATTATCTTGATGCGAAATACCGCGAGCAAGATAAACCGATTGATGATAGGAAGAGCAGTGACTCGGATATTGAAGTACTTCTGGATGATTAGGTAATTTGTTTTTATTTTCCTCTTTTGATCCTTTTGGTTGACGTTGCAGATTTCTTGATCTTTGATTGCTGATATTTTGGATAGACATTCATTATTATTTTGATTGTTAGAATTTTAAGAATAAATTTTTTCACAAAATATACTTTTTTTTCCATATATATAAAATAAATTTTTACAAGCAAGATATATATTTTTTCGTATATATAAAAAAATAGGTAACTTCGCCTGTTTGTTTACAAGCAGCCGGTCCCAAGCCCGGATAAAAGGAGGAGGGCCTATGAATACATTTATTATTTTTCTATATAAATTGTTATGTGTTAAGATTTTATTAATAAAGCTCATCAAGAAGAGTATGAAAATGTTTAACATATAATAAAAAATATAATGGCTAACAAATAAATATGTATATACATACATACATATATATGTATATTACTTATAATGAAATAAAAGGATAAAGATTAGGTTCGTTAAATTGTGAATATTGCCTAGAGATGAAATTTAAAATTGAATAACAAGAAGAAAAAAAAAAAAAAGGGCCCGGGCCCGGCCCAAGCCCGTCCTAGCTATTGGGCCTAGGGCCTGGGCCTGGACTGGGCCTAGGTTTGCCTTCGGCAGGCCCGGCCCGGCCCGGCCCGGTTGGCAGCCCCCACTGGCCCGGCCCCGGCCCGGCCCCACAGCAGGCCCGACGGGCTTGGGCTGGGCCGGCCCAAGCCCGGCCCTTTGACATCTCTACTTGCTGCTACAAGTTACCAATGATCGACAACGATGCCGACGTTGGCGCAAATGAGAAGCAGAACTTCCCTGCTGAATCCACAGGCACCAGGTAATTCTCCGGCCTCAGGCCCAAATCTGAAGGCCCGGATCTGAAAATCCTTATTTGTAGCTTCAATCGCAAACATTGATCCAGATCTGAAGGCCCAAAAATTGCAATGTCAACGAAGCTCCTAGCCAAACTCATTGTTTAGGCCGAATGTCCTTGACAAGCCGAAGCTCCTACCCAAAAATTGCAACGTCAATGAAGAACCCTGGAATAGTTTTGGAATTGTGGAAATATAGTTGTTTGTATTTATCAAACGCAGAATTTATCAAATATAGTTGTTTGTATTCTAGATCAAAATATGTTGGGTTCTTGTTATGCTTTCAATTGCTTCTTTCGGTTGCAGTTCCAAAGATTGATGGTACGTGACTTTTACATTCTGAATCTCTCAAGCTAGAAATGGATTCTTCGATTAATAGTTGGACAATCTTTCCTTGTTTGGAGCGACATAGTGAGAAAGAAGGAACCACAGTGAAGTCACAGAGTTTGGGTCGAAGTGGGACTGGAGTTCATTCTGAATTGCAATGATACGCCTTGCTGAATAGAATAAGGAACAAGGAAAGCAAACAACACCAAAAGGAAAGCAAACAACATAACAAAAATTCCCTTGGTTTGTCCGCCACATTATGTGGCGGATGGATACTATACCTATAAAATACAAGGTTCTCAGTTAGGGGATTAGGGGTATTTTTTGTCAACAAACCGTCCGCTACATTATGTAGCGGACAGACTTAAAATAAGTGCAAAAAAAAGATCTGAGCCATCCATAGATCGCGCGTGGACGGCCAGATCGCGCTTGCAACTTAACTTCATTTGCTAGGGAGCTGATCCGTTGAGAACGCTAGCAAAATAGGATAAGTTGCTAGCGCGATCTAGCCATCCACGGGCGATCTGTGGACGGTCCAGATCTTTTTTTTGTTGCATTTTTTTAAGTCCGTCCGCTACATTATGTAGCGGACAATTTCTGGACAAAAATACCCTCCAGCTCCGTCCGCTACATTGTGTAGCGGATGAGTTGGTATTACTTTTTTCTCTCATTCCCTCCTTTTAGTCATTATTTTTCTGACATGTTTGTCTCTCTCTCTCTCTCTCTCTCTCTATCCTTTCTGTCATCAATGCTCGTGTCCTCTCTCATTTCTCTTTCTATCATCAATGCTCATTGCGTCCGCTACATTATGTAGCGGACAAATTGCCACAACCAAATTAACGGGTTCTGTGTTAAATGTGTTAGATGTTCTGGGTTCTCTATATTTTCAATCACACAATGTCTTTTATCTTTGCAATATGCAGATCCAAAACAATGTCTTTTGCCATCGACAAACCCACAACTGTCAGCATCGCCGAAGAACACCGTGCCACTCTAGCCGTAAATGTTGAAATGAGTAGATAGATCCAAAACAATGTCTTTTGCCATCAACAACGCAAGATACGCATTCCAGCGCAAGTCCATTGCAAAGGTCAGATTCAGATCACAACTTCTTTAGCTTTGCCGCCGCAACCAAAGCCCTAATTTACGCCATTGATATCCGTAAAGACCTGGTTCCAAAGATCCGGCAGTATGAACAAGGAAAAATCCATTCGCAACCTTAAATATCCGCAAAAGAACCAAACTCGCCGCCGTCAACAGCGAGAAAATCGATTTCTGGTGAAAAACAATCACATTAAAAGCTAGTAAATCAAAAAATGCTTTTCAATACATGTTCCTCTGATTCAAACTCTGCTTTGACTCAGATCTTGCGGGTCTCCGATTCGATTCTCCTTACGGCAGACAAGATCGCTGGCAAAGAGAATAAAAAGAGAGAGATGAAAGTGAGAGAAAGGAGAGAGGAAGAGAAAGGGGGAGAGAGAAAGAGAGAGTCAGAAAATTGATGGGAGAGAGAGACAAACATGTCAGAAAAATAATGACTGAAAGGAGAGAGAATGTGAGAAAAAGTAATGCCAACTCGTCCGTTACACAATGTAGCTGACGGACTTAAAAAATGCAAAAAAAAATATATGGACCTTCCATATATCGCCCGTGGACGGCCAGATCGCGCTAGCAACTTATCCTATTTTGCTAGCGCTCTCAACGGATCAGCTCCTATATATATATATATATATATATATATAGCGGAGCACGGTGTAACGACACTTTTTACCGTTTTGCCCCTGCACCCCCTCCGCTACACTGTCTAGCGGAGCACGGTGTCGTCCGCTAGACAGTGTAGCGGACAACTGACTCAGTCAACACGACTGTTACTTTGTCATTATCTTACCGTCCGCTAGACAGTGTAGCGGACCGTTTTCCCTTCTTTACTCCGAAACCCTTATTCATTCCTTCTAAACTGCTATTCATTCCTTCTTCTCACAATTCTTCTAGCGGCGTTGGCAAGTAGATCGGCGCAATTTCTTCTCAAGAAATCCTTTATTCGACGAATCAATCACGTAAGTTCACAAACCAATCCTTTATTTGTTCATAATCTAGAGTTGTTATCGCGGCTTATGCATGATTTTGAATGTGTGCGAAACGCTGCATTGTGCTAGCGTTTGTCAATGTATCTATACATATATATAGATTATATATGTGTATTGCGTATTATTTGTTCATGTGATTTCACTTGTAAAATCTCATTCCCGTGTCTGTTTGTATCTATGTACATTGCATATACACAGCATGTGAACTTATGTGAGTATTATCTGATCACATGCTAGCGTTGACTGTGCTAGCGTTGTATGTTTGAGAATGTTTACGCTTCCAACCTTGCCGTTTTGCATAATTTCAGTTGCGAAAAATGGATTTCAACCCTGGACCAGAAGATCCGTCCGTATTATACGACCAAGCAAACCATATCAGTACGCTCATATGGGATGGTGGAGTAAGATACTTATTTTATCAACTTTGTTATTCTTGGGAACGTTGTATATCGTTTAATTTGCTTAAATTGTATTTATTAATTCGTAGGAAAGAGCACTTCTCAACACGGTAGAAGTATCCGATAATTTTAAAGAATGGAAATTGAACAGAACCCAGAAAAGATTACTGCGTGGGATTGGGTTTGGGATTTTCACGCGTGGGCAGATCTTTCAACAACTTGACCGGCACTTAATAGGTGCCCTTGTTGAAAGGTGGAGAAGTGAAACGAATACGTTTCACTTCCCTCTCGGAGAGCTGACAATTACCCTAGAAGATGTAGGGTTCATCTTAGGGTTACCGGTGACGGGGCGGCCGGTAATAGCTCCTCCGTCGGAAGCAACGAATAAGAGGACCGCTAGGGACTTCTTTACTTCGATACCCCAGGATCAATTTAGCACTGGGGGTATCAAGTTGAAATGGTTGGTAGATACCTACAAGGTTCTGCCGGATAACTACACGGATCAGATGCTTGTGCTGTACACACAAGCTTTCCTCTTGTGGGTGATGGGGGCAATTCTGTTCCCAACAACGTCGAAGAATACCGTCAGCGTCAAATATTTACCGTTGTTGGGTAACCTGCTGGAGGTTGGGGATTATGCCTGGGGAGCCGCAACTCTTGCGTACCTCTACCGAGCATTGCACAAGGCAACGAGGCCCGACTCCAAAGCGATATGTGCATGTCTCTCGCTATTGCAGGTATATCATACAATTCTTGATTACTCGCTCGTTTCTTTTTTTTTGGGTTGAATTGACAATAAAATTTGACGATACTTTATTTAATTTGTCTTTGCTCTCAGGTGTGGTCTTATGAACACCTTGCTACCGGCGCACCCACGCGTAGGGACGGAACCGATAATGTGTGGCCTCGGTTGTGCGCCTGGGAGTACAGTCGGAAGGACAGCCACTACCAGAGGAGAGACGATCCCCATCACAACATTACGTACTATCGGGGGGAGCTCGACTCGTTATCTCCTGGCCAGATGCGATGGGCACCGTACAAACATTTGGCGCGACGGGTGGGAGAGTCATTCGTCTTCACGCTCTCTGGGTTACAACGCACACCCCTGATCCACTTCGAGGTCGCAGAGTGGCAGCTGCCAGATCGCGCCATGCGCCATTTTGAGTGCCTGCAGGGGTTGCCAGCAGGCGCGCCGGATATGAGGCTTAACAGGAACCCACCGGGTGTCCCTCGGTTTGGCAAGGCAAATGCGCACGACTTGTGCGCACGAGAACTTGAGGTTTGGGATTCCTGGCAGGACACGCTGGCGGCCATTGTGTCGAAGCCTGACCCCGTGATCAGTATCGAACAGTACAATGGGTGGTACTACCGCATCACCCGGAGGAGAGTAGCTCCAGTAAGGTTTGAACGCGGGGAGAAGTACCACCCTAGGGGTCAGATCGATGAGCACATGGCATACAATCTGGTAAGTTGGCCAATAAGTGCTTTAATTGAACTTGATGATTCTAACTGTGTATGAGTTACTTATTTATTATCTCTCTGGATGTAGGTTAATGCCTCATTCGCCTTCTTCCAGAAGTTGCGCGAGCGGAAGGATTTGGTGGATGCAATGGGCGAGGAGCTTCGCCAACAGGCTGATGCGTTGGCGTATGGCTGCGGGAATTTTTTACACCAAGCATCGGGCCAGCCTTCCGGCGTCAGCCCGGGAATGGGTTATCCGGGGTGGCAGCCCCCATATGTGAGCGAGGGATACACCGATCCCTCGGGACAGACTTCGGGAGTGAGCCAGGGATATGGTGGTCCATCTGTGCCGGGAATGGGTGGTGATTGGGGACAGCCAAGCACCATGGGCCAGGCTCAAGCGCCGTGGGAAGACTACAGTGTGCCCTCCTTCTCTTTGCTATTGGACTCGGAACCCCAACCCTTCTCTCAGAGTCAAGTCACGCAAGACTGGGGTTTCGGACACATCAGTCTGTCGGAGACACTGCCTATTGTCCCATGGGCAGGACCATCTACTGCCGAAGGAGGGCAATATCCCCCGGTCGACCCCCCGAAGGAGTGCAATATCCCCCCGTCGACCCCCGAGGGCAATATCGCAAAGGGCATCCAGTGAAGCCCCTAAAGCCGCATAAATGCCAAATAATCAGAGAGCGTTATTTTAGCGGCTTCCCCCGGGACAAAGCGTTGTATAGTGTGAATCATCCGGAGGGCATGGATTACACTTGCGAGTGGGGAGAAATGGCCTCCCTGGCTCCGGGGAGTTGGTTAGACAACGGTGTCATCTCCACATACGTGGAGATTCTGAAGGAAAGGGGTCGGGAGCGGCTGAACGAGTACCCGGCCGTTTTTTTGGTTGATGCCTTTTTTCATAGCCTCCTAGTGTCTGAATGGCATGAGTGGGTCGAGCAAAGGCGGAAGAAAAAGTTGGGCCAGTGGAGACCGTCCGCTAACCTACGAGCGTATCTTGCTAGGGATAGTCCAGTGAGCGCAAGTGTTGCCGACGTGTTTCTAATCCCATTTTTAGGGGAAAGCCACTGGTACTTGGTTTGCTATGAACCGGTGGAGAAAGTCGTATCGGTGATCGACAGTCTCCACGACGATACCGCCTTTATGCCTGTGCTGCAGATGTACAAAGCCCAGTTGGATTCAATGGTAATATTACGATTGTTGTTTAACAGTTATTGTAACTTGGCATAAATGTTAACTCGTGTCTTACGCCGTTTTATGTTTCTTGCAGAATATATTTTGTGCAATGGTCAATGGTGTCCGTGGTAACCCTGTACCGGCGCGGCCAAAGCTCGATTGGCGACTGAAGAAGAGGAGGCCCAAGCAACGTAACACTTCGGACTGCGGCGTTTTCCTTTGCATGTACATGGATTACATTTGCCGGTCCGAGAGCCTCAAGGCGGCGGTGTGGAGCCAAGCAGAAGTAGACACCTTTAGATATAGAATGGCTTGGCAAATTATGAAAGGCCGGCCTAGAGCGGTTACGTGTATTGTAAATCCGGCAAATGCCGAGAATCCCTCCCAACATGATTCCCCCCGTTGACATTGTACCATTACACTTTATTTTTTTTAATAAACTATGAATATTTAGAAAGCTCTCATTGATTTGTGTTGAAGATTATTGATTGATTGTTTTGTCTGATTTCCGTTGAAGATGATTTGAGTTTGGTTGATTGAAAAGCAAAATCTGTCCGTTAGACAATGTCGCGGACAGTGGGGGAAGTGAATTTTCAAAGTGTGGGGGAAGTGAATTTTCTAAGTGTTATAAAGTGTGGGGGAAGTGAATTTTCTAAGTGTTATAAGGCTTTCTGCTGGCCCGTCCGCTAGACAATATCGCGGACGGTGGGGTGGGGAAAAATGCATTCTGCTAGCCCGTCCGCTAGACAATATCGCGGACGGTGGGGTGGGGAAAAAAGGCATTCTGCTGGCCCGTCCGCTAGACAATATCGCGGACGGTGGGGTGGGGAAAAATGCATTCTGCTGGCCCGTCCGCTAGACAATATCGCGGACGGTGGGGGTGGGGAAAAAAGGCATTCTGCTGGCCCGTCCGCTAGACAATGTCGCGGACGGTGGGGGTGGGGAAAAAGGCATTCTGCTGGCCCGTCCGCTAGACAATATCGCGGACGGGGGGGGGGGGGGTGGGGAAAAAGGCATTCTGCTGGCCCGTCCGCTAGACAATATCGCGGACGGTGGGGGTGGGGAAAAAAGCATTCTGCTGGCCCGTCCGCTAGACACAATGTAGCGTTATGCAGTTTTAATAAATTGGCGTCCGAAGACAATGTATCTCAAACGGCACAATTAAGCGAGAAAAAATTTGGAAACATAATGAACATGTATACAATAAATTTGGTTATTATTAATAAATTAGGGTTCACATTGGGGGAAATAAATTTTTTCACAAGCGCTCCGATCAAAGATTACAACTTGAAAATCCCACCACCCAAGGTGTTCAAACACTACAAAGTCCCCGAGTTCGAGGCCATGCTGGCGCACGAAGACGTTCCAACCCTCTGCGAATTGCTTTTTTTGGGGTCGGCCGGGCTTCAGCTTGATTTCAACCTGCCAGGCCCCCTTGCGGCTATATAATCTTGAACTGTCATGAATTGTTGTAAATTGATTGGTAAAGGCTTCCGGTATGTCCTAACAAACACAATACAAAAAATAGGTTAGTTTTTAACCAAAAGATCAAACTTTTAACACACGAAAATACAGAGAAAGAGGGATGGGCTACAAGTTCATTCTCAAATCCCGGCATCATGACTTTGAAAAAGTGTTTGCCTGCTAGGTGCAAGTTGCCAATAAAATCGTAGGTGGTCTCCGATCCAGAAGCCATCGAGGTCGGCGATGAGGGGAGGACGGTGGTGTCGCCGGAGATGTGGGTCGCCGTAGATGGGGTAGCGGCTTGGGTTAGATGTTCGAGAGAGAGAGAGAGAATATAGCGGACTGATAAAAGCTGTTGCCCGTTTTGATTAATATGTACAATAGGATAGAGGTCCGCTACATTGTATAGCGGACATAAATGAAGACCAAAAGTTTTTCTGCGATGACGTCCGCTACATTGTATAGCGGACATAAATGAAGACCAAAAGTTTTTCTGCGATGACGTCCGCTACATTGTATAGCGGACATAAATGATGACCAAAAGTTTTTCTGCGATGACGTCCGCTACATTGTATAGCGGACATAAATGATAACCAAAAAATTAGGACTATGCATATCCGTCCGCTACATCAGAAATCGCTACATCAGAAAAAATAATTCCGGTATTCGGTTGAAAAATTATTAAATTATTAGAAAAAATTATTACAAATGTCAAACTTATATAAAAATTATTACAAATGTCAAACTTATACAAAAAATTAAAGGTCCACTGCATCTTGTCCGTCCTCATCTTCGGCCCCATCTTGCAAACCCCCGGGACTTATCCCCAGTGCCTTGTAATGGTTCCGCTTGTCGTGGTCGGTCATTTTGTTGCACAATGCACACCTTCGCAGCTTTTTAGGTTGAGTTGCCGTTTCAATTGAGCTTTTCATCCGCGTAGATCTCTTGCGGCCTTTCGTTTGCGATATAATTGGATCCAACGGCCGGATATCATTGTCGCCTTCCTCCCCCGGCTCGTCATCTTCGGATTCCGTCGTAGGCTCGGTGTCAACCGCATTGGTGACTGAAGCTGCTTCCAACTGGTCGACGATGGGCTCTTGCTGCTGAGCTACATCGAGGAGATGTTTATAACCGACCATTGTAGCAGCAGCCTTTACGGACAAACGGGTGAACATCGTCACCAGATGATTATACCGCAACGTCTCTGATTCTTCAAAGTCAGTATACGGGTGCTCCGGGAAGGAAATGGTACCGTGCAACCTGTTTGCACCTTTCGTCCACCGTGGCAAGACGTATTTATCGGGGATTGTCCTGATATTCTTCTGGGTGAAAAACCGCAGAATGTGTCTACACAGGATGCCATGGAACTCAAACTTCTTGCAAACACACGTCACCGAGTCCGTCAATGTGTCGTGGCTCACCGTATAAATTCTGCGCAGCTTCTCAGGGACGAGGTCATTCACGAGCGAATAAACCTTGTACTCACGCGTAGACATTTCTGCCACCTTGTTTATACTGTATCGTCCCGATTTTCGCAGCTCTACTTGGTATAGCAAGAAGATCTCCTTCGTATAGACTTTGGCACCGTTCAGCTCCAGCGGGGTCTCTGGCAACCTTCTCCTTTGTTTGTACGTTGTTGCAAAGTCGGCAGCCCTTTCTTTTACGAACAACGAAGCTACCGCTTTTTGTGCGGATGCAACGAAAGTCTTCAAATTGGTAGCTGTACCCACATAACTATCGAACGTGGCATTCATAGATTCACTCCTGCCCGTCGTTTTCATGCCCGCTGAAAAATACCTCCTCGTGTAAACGCCAATCCATTGCTCTTTGCGCTCGTACAAGTGCCGGAGCCACTCGTTGTCTTGCAATGAGTAATCCCGAACAAGCTTTTCCCACCTCTCCTCGAATTCTTCAATCGTTAAGGACTTGGTAATGCACTTGTCAAAATCCTGTTTAAAGTCTGGATACTTTGCGTACACGTGATGCAGACGTTCAGGGTATTTGTTGCTTATGTGCCAAGTGCACAAGTTGTGCCGGGTGTCTGGGAAGACGGTCGCAATAGCCTTCTTCATTGCCAAATCTTGATCGGTGATGATCACTTTGGGTGCTTTGAAGTTCATTGCTTCCAGCCACGTCCTAAACAACCATACAAAAGAACCCTCGCTCTCGTCCCTTAACAAGGCGAACCCGAACAGGATGGAGTGATAATGATGATTGACGCCGGTGAAAGGAGCGAACGGCATCGAGTACTTGTTGGTACGGTATGTGGTGTCGAAAGTCACGACATCCCCAAAATGCTTATAAGCTAGTCTCGAACGACCGTCGACCCAAAAAATTGTACTAACTCGATGCTCTTCGTCAAGTTTATAGTCGAAGGTAAACTGCGGGTCCTCCATCTGCATCCGTTTCAATAGGCTCATTGTCGATTGCGCATCATTGAGGTCATACGCGGCTCGTCTATGGGTTCGGACCGCGTTACGAACGTCTGTCGTGTTAAAGTTTAAATTTTGAATTCCCCCAGCCTGTTCAGCAAGAACATTAACAATCTCAGTAGGTCCAATTCGCGCATTGCTCATTGTGTGAATTAGGCTCCTCGCGACCTTACCCATCTTCTTGTGTTGATGCATCTGACTCACCTTAGAAGGAGTTACTAACGGGTGATTGTGTGCCAGTTCCAGGCTGGTAATAAGCCAATGATCATGATTGGCTTTGTAGCTTACGAACATCTTGACCTGGCAATTTGTGCGCTCAAAGCAGTCCCGTCTTCTACGCGAATATCCTATTTCGTCATCACTGTCATCATTCCTACGCGTGTCTCATTTTGCTGTGGATTTCTGCCCCTATGACACTCGTATAAACGAGAGCATATCTTTTTTGTTACGTTGCTTGTTCTTGTAGTCTTTATTCTAATGCCAAAACCAACCCTCAATGAATACGCTCGAAAACATTCTTCAGCTTCTTCCAATGTTTGAAACGTTCGTCCTAGATACGGATCACTAGCATCTACGGGGACGTTGGAGCTCGACACGAAATCAGACATTGTGAAACAAGACCTGTGTAGAAATAGACTACGCTTAACAATCAAATGGCATTTCTAACTGAAAATATTACCTAAAAATTACCTTGGCGAATAGACCAATTTAGGATGACAAACATACCGTATGCATAACCCCTGAAAGTGTCTCCAAATTAACAATTATTAATTTTGAACATAACAAATTAAAATTACTAAGATAAATAGACGAATTCATCATGCCAAAAAATCGAATTAAACTATAATTTTATTTAGAGTTAACAAATTACACCTTTTTTATGAACATCATGTCTAGAACATCACAAATTGAAGAATAGAGTGACAAATTTCTAGAACATAAAAAAAATCTATACGTTTTTGTCCGAACAAAATAAAATTATATTTTACCATTCAATCCATAAAGAAAACTTCACCATTCGCAAACTTACCTTACTTGAGTGAAGCTTAAGTTTTACTCGAAGCTTGAAGGGAGCTGAAAATGGAAGCGAGTCCGAAGGAGGAGAAGAAAATTGTAGCCGAAGGAGCTTGAGGAATTCCGACAACCCGTCGTGTGTAGAAATAAAGGTACAAACACGTGGAAATGTGTCAGTTGAGTCAGTCGTCCGCTACACTGTCTAGCGGACGACATTTTGGCTGTCAACGTGGGCCCAATTATGTGCTCCGCTAGACAGTGTAGCGGAGGGGGAGCAGGGGCAAAATGGTAAAAAGGTCGTCCGCTACACTGTGTAGCGGACTGCTGACAGCGCCGCAAAAATACGCGATCTGGGCCGTCCATCCCTTCGGGATGGACGGTCAGATCGCGCTAGCAAGATCTCCCATTTTGCTAGCGCTATCAACGGATCAGCTCCCTATATATATATATATATATATGATATATATATATATATATATATATATATATGTCCGCTATATAATGTAGCGGACGGTAAGTTATCGTCCGTAACATTATGTAGCGGACGGGAAAACAGCGCTAGCAACAGTGCATAGCGCTAGCAATAAATCACGATCCTATATATATATATATATATATATATATATATATATATATATATATATATATATATATATATATATATATATATATATATATATATATATATATATATATATATGGGAGCTGATAAAATGATAGCAGCTAGGAAACTTAACCCAAGTCGCTAGCGCGATCTGGCCGTCCACGGGAGAGAATGGACGGCCAGATCACTGCTGCTCACAAGGTGAATTTTTATGATCTGCTACATAGTGTAGCATACTGGTACAATTATCGTCATGCTACATATATGAAGGTAGACGGCCAAACAACTTCTTAGCAACATCCTAGTGCTCTCAATACGATCATTCTCAATATATATATATATATATATATATATATATAAATATATATAGAGAATTACTTAGTAGAAGCTCGTACCAACTGTAACGCCCCGAAAATCTGGAGCTCCGCCGCCCCGAACTCCCTGGTCGTCAACCTACCGGATCACATCAAACCTGTCCTATCTGTTCACTAACACACACTTCCAAAACAGTTAATCTGAAATCAACTCAAACTCTTCACATTCAGTATTACAAAACTACTCAAACTTGAACTATTAAAATCTAGGTTCTTTACAAACTCAAGTTCTTATAGAATGAGTTACAAAACTGACCCACACAGGGGTCTCCCGACACAGTAGTGATGGGCTCATCGGGATCTCACACAGACTCTAACCCATTCCCGAACATGCTACATTTGATCATCACCTCAGAAAGGAGCCAAATGAAGGGTGAGCTTTTGAGAGCCCAGTAAGGTCGTACAAGGACTACAAAAGAGATTATAACACGACTCAAAAATCCAACCGACGATGATTTTCAAAACACTTCGAACGATCAAGACTCAATGATTACCCAAAATGATCAAAGTTCATCAGAAATAGATGCCAAAATAAATATTAACAATCAGAACAAAATCCAAAACGATCAATAAAAGATCCTTTTCAAGTCATCATTGCTCAAAATCCAGCAGATTTTTACAGCAAGATTCAACCCAAGCAGAAATCAAATCAAATAATACGATAAAGGCTTGTCAAGGGATTTCAACCCAAGTACAAATCCTTCTAACTAAGTACAATGAATGTTTGTCAAGGGCTTTCAACCCAAGTACAAATCATTCTAGCTAAAAAAATCAAAAATCAATGTTGATCCTGGGCGATTGCAATGCCATTATGGCAAGCTTATATAGTGTACACATGCATGATGTACTAAAATAATTACTAGTCCACTTGGGTACTAGCCTGCGTTTCATGCAGGATTCAACCAACCTTATATTGCCTCCCCACTAAACAGGTATCCAGGTCAACACAGAAATTAACAATATCAATGAGCGTTAACATAAGCTCATATCC
>JAVXUP010004177.1:0-39121 GCA_033070095.1 Escallonia herrerae | reverse complement strand
ACCTAGCTCACCTAGACTTTTACCTCAACCAAACTGCTCACCATTCTCATATACCAAAAAATAGGCTCTACAACCTGGGCCGTTCACCCTCTTGGAAACCTTGGAACCATGCTCTTGCCCTAATCATACGTGTATCTCTATGGCTATCTTTGCTTCCTTTGATAAGGAATGGCTACGTGCTGGACTGGGGGTTGTGTGTTACGCTAATGGTATCAGATGTGGCTCAGCTGCCTTCTCAACCTTGTCATCGGATCTTTATACTACTCTATCTTTTTGCTTACTTAAAGCATCTACTTGGGCTCTACAACATAATTTTTTGCATATAAAAGTACTAACAATGTCTGCTTTTCTACTTCACTAGATGTCGGGATCTGAAGATATTTTAGACACAGTGGCACCCATTATCTATGACTTTTGTTATATTATAGCTGACTTTCATCACTTCAGTATCGGTAGGGCTTCCCCAAACATATTCACATAGGCGAGGTAGCTAGCTTCCTTTGCATGTCAAGCTAGAATTACTGTCCACCAGGATTGGGCTATTGGAAACCGATGACTGGTTATAGTATATAATGATGCTTTTGACACTTTATGTGTATTGGGTGATTTGCTATCTTTTGTTGTTTGCTTCTTACCGAAGCAACTTTGCTTTATTTCTGTAAGGCCATAAGGCCATGGATGTTAAACTTCTGTATCTTTCTTTATCAATGCAAATCTCCTATTATCAAAAAAAAAAAACTATTTGATAATTTCTCTTGAAAAAGAGAACTTGTAACAACAAGCAATATGCTAGTAGGAAAAAGAGATAATTTTAGAAAATATGACAACTATCAAAATTAACTAGCAAATGAAAATAGGTTAAGAAAAAAAGAATTATGAAATTTGCTGGTTTAGCCGGACCGCCCGGATATAGTATCAGTCCAAGAAAGGACTATCTAAGAAAATCTGAGTAATTCTTTTCCGAAACCGTTTTTCCGGTACCCATCCAGACGTGGTCATACTTGATGGGTCGACTCCTTTGTCAGGTCTATGTCATCATTATAGGTGTGTGTTAATTTCCTTACTTTTTACGGGCTTGTTATAGCTTGACTACTTGCAATCCTTTGCATAGTATACATTCCTATTATTAAACAAAAAAAACCATCTTGACACTCATTTTTTGAATAGTTGAACTTGATCAACAATGTGCCCCACGTCAACAGCAAGATGAAGCTGACAAAACTAAGCAAATTCTCAACTATGACATTCTAAGATGTAAAATCAATTTACCCCTATTGGAAGTGGAATCGACAACCCCATAATTGAAAGACTGGAGCATCTGATTAACCTATGTATATAGTAGTCCACTCCCGCCTAAGAACACCTTTGAAACCAATAAAACAACCCTAGAGGGGGGGTGAATAGGGTTTTAAGACTACTTTAAAAATTAACAAACAACAAACCTCAATCTCAATAACTCAAATAAGCAAACAACCAATCTCAACACAAATGTAAGACGATAATGTAAAGAGAGAAGGGTTTAGAGATACTTGACAAGGAGAATTAAATGGTTCGACTTGATATACCCACAAGCCTACGTCCACCCCTTCAAGGAAGTCCCTTGAAAGGCCCTAGAATCCACTAGTATGATCTTCCTTACGGGTCAAGATCGAACCTCTTACAATCCCTTGATGCTATGCCCACATCAAGAACAAGCTTTGACAAACCCAAAGCTCCAAAGCTTGACAACCCCAAGCTTTGATACAAGAACCTTTCAATGAAGAAATGTGTACAAGATTTCACTCTCAAGAAGTAGATGAGTACAACTTTAAGCACTAGAACAAGAGAGATGAGTGTATGATGACTTATGAAAGTGTATATCTCTCAAATGTAAGCTCACAATAAATACTCTCTTGAAAAGGATGAGAAATCAATGAAACAAGAGAGATTTGAACAATTGCTTTGATCTTTGAGAATATGAAGGATAAGAGAGCTTTGAATGCAATTGATGAATCAAAACTATGCCCAAGATGAGTATTTATAGAGGTGGGAAAGAATATGACCGTTTGGAGTTAGGTGGTGCATTAAATGCGCCAAACGGCTATTGCAGTCGACTGCAATGTCCCATTGCAGTCGACTGTATTCCCAAAGTAGCCGTTGGAAATTCAAATTTCCAACTTGCAGTCGACTGTAATCCCAATGCAGTCGACTGTAATAGGCTACTGGAAGTATTGCAGTCGACTGCATTCCAATGCAGTCGACTGTAATACCTCACTGCCCAAGTTGCAGTCGACTGTAATCCAATGCAGTCGACTGCATTCCAGAAAATGCAGTTTCTTAGTTTTTAAAGAATGAAAAACTTTTATGCATGCAAGGGAAACCTATGGGCAAATTCTAGGTATACAGTCATCGTAACGATCATCTCTCTACGTCTAGTTTACAAAGAAGGAAATAAAGCATAGTAAAGTTCAATCGACGAAATCCTTCTTTGATGCGTTCCGTTGAGAGTCTTTAAACGATTTGCTCGTCTAATTTTCCATTTGCATGAGTGTGAGATTGTTCCTATTGCTTCATCAACTCAATGCATGTTAGACAGCATAATCATCAATGTTAGTTATCATCAAAATCAAATATAATCCTAGGTTAAATAACCGTAGGGTTAACAATCTCCCCCTTTTTGATGATGACAAACATTGATTCAAATAATATGAGATATATAAGATAATGAACGCAAAGAAGCATGATTCAAATCATAAAAGGCTCCCCCTATCTTAAGCAATATAGGGCTCATATATCAAATCCACATGAATCAACAATATTCAACAATATTTTCTCCCCCTTTTGACATCATTAAAAAAGATCAAGGGTGTGTGTGAAAGTGATCAACTTATGTATCCATCCATGGATAATCAATATAGCCAACAAGGGCATTTAAACAACAACAAAAATAAATACTTGAATAACCATCAAAAGGTGTACCAAGCACATGTATGAAAATAGCACATAAATTTTAAACCAGCGGCAGGAAGATAAGCGTGAATTAAGAGCGCTAATGCAATACTAAGAGTAGGATCCATGATAAGTTTTTGAGATACATAATTGAGTTTGATAAGCATAAATAAAAAGACATAAAGCATGTCCTAATGCCTAAGGACCCGATGGTGGAGGAGGGGGATGAAAGATGTCCTCCTCGGGACACTGAATCCCACAATGATCCTCCATGCGAGAAAGGCGTCGACTGAGCTGGCTGTGAGCAAGATCCATCCGACTGAAACCGGTATGCATATGCTGTTGCATCATATCTAAGCGTGTGAGGATCGCTTCATATCTGGAAGTAGAAGGACCGGAAGAAGTGCCTGCCTCATGTGTACTCGGAATGATCAACGGAGGTGGATCACGATCAAAACCATCACCGGCATCTCCCCCAGCATCATCATCAGCATCAGCAGCATCATCATCACCATCAGCATCATCATCATCACCATCATCATCAGCCTCATCATCATCATCATCATCATCATCATCATCATCATCATCATCATCAACAATGACATTTTCCAATTCAGGCTCAGGTAATAAACGGTTACGATCATCTAAAAGGCCCTTCCTACGAAGAGTAGAGCAGTCTAGTACGATGTGCCTAGTAACCTCAATATACTCACCCAGAAGAGGTATGTCAAAGGCAGCAAGAATGTGAGTGAGTAGGAGGCCATAAGGTATAGCTAAGGCAGGATGTGAGGCGCTCCTAATCATGTTTAACATGATGAGACGAGGGAGGTTAAGCGGTGTGCCTGAGCGAAAGAAGGTCAAGAGCTGAACGTCTAAGTAAGAGACGAGTGAAAGACCGCCAGTTCGAGGAATGACGTTATGAGCGATGATATGATGGAACAGACGAGAGAGAGGAGGTAGGTCACGTAGGCTGGGTTTGCTCGCAACCCGAACCTGTCGACAATGAAGTGTGTGTCGAAGCTGTTCCTCAATAGAAAAAGGTCGGTCAAACCAATGTGACTGACCAGCGACAGGGATCATGTCTAACGAGAAAGAGAAGCCACTATCGGGGAGGTCTAGAAGAGTGGCTAGACGTGATTGTGAGAATGAAATGCGGCGTCCAAAAACATAGGAGGTGAGGGTACATGACTCAGAGGAAATGTTCCAAGTCAAATTCGCATAAAATAAGCGGATTGCATCAGGATAATATAGAATAGTGTTCCTATCGGTGAGGCGATCTAGATAACAATCCTGAAGGCATCTAAGTACACCTATGTTAAAAAGGAATGGAGTATCCAGTCGCAAACCTGGAGTCAAAGGTGAAGAGAGTTGTGCAGAAAAGCGATCGGCAGCCTCGCGGTTCCGATATCGATTTTGATCAAACTCGACCGCGATAGGCTCGGGCTCGGGCTCGGGCTCAGGTGCAGCTCGTGAGCGAGATGAACTGGCACGTGCACGTTTCTCTCTTGCCATACTTGAAATAATCTAAACAGAGAAATAATAAATGTAAGATAAAAAAAAATAAAAAAATGAAATTTTTTTTATTTTTTATTTTTTATTTTTTTATTTTTAAGATAAACCCTAATTTATGCAATTTTGGGAAAAATTCAATTTTGGACAAATTGAATGAAATTAACCACGTACAATCGAGTAATAGACATAACTAAGCATGAATCAAATGATGAAACATGCAATTGCATAAACAATTTGAAGAAATTTTGACAAATGAAGAACCCTAGTTTATGAAAATTGGGGAAATTCAAATTTTGCATGAATGCAAGTAATTAAACTATGTAGAATCATGTAATAAGCATCCCTAAAGATGAATCAAGCATTAAATCATATAGAAGCATGCTAAGTTGAAGTAGATCTGAAGAAATAATCTATGGAGAGCAATTCGAATTTCAACCGATTATGAACAATGTAGATGAAATGGATTAGAGAAAGTATGTAAATCATGAAGTAGAATGAGATTTGGGAGGATTTACGTACCAATTTCAAGCCAAACGGAGGAGAATTGAGTCCAAGGAGAGATGAGAGCCTTTTTTCGAAGAGAGAAGGAGTAGAGAGAGATTCTGCAGAAGAAGAGATCTGGGCACGATTTATGCCCTTCCCCCGTAATGCAGTCGACTGCATTCCCCAATGCAGTCGACTGTATTGACCAATGTAGTCGACTTCAATGCACAAAGTCAATCAGTCTAAAAAACAGATTATACATATGTATATAGCAATAAAAGTGTGCAAATATATTTTTTTTTTATTTTTAAGATGGATAGATATCAATAAAACCAACGATGTCTGGAAAGGAAAAATTAACCAAAGCATGCTATAAGCATATGAGATAATGCTCAAGCATGTAACTAGCACAAAAATAACCTAGTCACATAGGTGAAGATATGCCAAGTTCTCTTCTAAGAGCGGTAAACCTCTTTGCATCTAATGGTTTAGTGAAGATGTCCGCTAGTTGGTGATTTGTGTCCACGAAATCTAGAACAATATCACCCTTTTGCACATGATCACGGATAAAATGGTGTTTGATTTCTATGTGCTTAGTGCGTGAATGTTGGATGGGATTTTTGCTCAAATCAATGGCACTAGTGTTGTCGCATAGGATAGGTATGTGATCATACTTGAGTCCAAAATCCAAAAGGGTTTGTTTCATCCAAAGAATTTGTGCACAACAAGCACCAACCGCCATATATTCGGCTTCGGTGGTAGAGAGTGCAACCGAGTTTTGCTTTTTGGAACTCCAGGAAACAAGAGAATGTCCTAGGAATTGGCAACCACCACTAGTACTTTTTCGCTCGGTTTTACAACCGGCAAAATCGGCGTCGGAGTAACCAACTAGGTCAAAAAATGATGTGTTTCTAGGAAACCATAACCCTAAATCGTGAGTGCCCTTAAGATATCTAAGGATTCTCTTTACGGCAACTAAATGAGATTCCTTAGGACAAGCTTGAAATCTAGCACATAAACAAACACTAAACATTATGTCGGGTCTACTTGCGGTAAGGTAGAGAAGTGATCCGATCATACCTCGATAGCGTTTAATATCAACATCCTTACCCTTTTCATCTTTATCAAGCTTTAATGAAGAGCTCATTGGAGTGTCAAAAGCATTTGATGCTTCCATGTCGAATCTCTTGAGTAGCTCTTTGGTGTATTTGGCTTGGTTGATAAAGATTCCATCCTCGCTTTGTTTGATTTGCAATCCAAGGAAGAAGGTGAGTTCTCCCATCATGCTCATTTCAAACTCCTTACTCATACAAGAAGCAAACTCTTCGCACAAGGATCCATTAGTAGCACCAAATATAATGTCATCAACATAAATTTGCACCAACAATAAGTCCTTGCCCTTAGATTTGATAAACAAAGTGGTGTCAAGTTTTCCTCTTGAAAAACCATTTTCTAAAAGAAAACTACTTAGCCTTTCATACCAAGCTCTAGGAGCTTGTTTTAAACCATAAAGAGCTTTGCTAAGCTTGAAAACATGGTTTGGAAATTTTTCATGCTCAAAGCCGGGAGGTTGAGCCACATAAACCTCCTCCGAAATAAAACCATTTAGAAAAGCACTCTTGACATCCATTTGAAAGAGTTTAAAATCTCTATAGCAAGCAAAAGCTAAAAGCATTCTAATAGATTCAAGTCTAGCTACCGGTGCATAAGTTTCATCAAAATCAATTCCTTCCTCTTGGTTATAACCTTGGGCCACTAATCTAGCCTTGTTTCTAACCACGATTCCGGATTCATCAAGTTTGTTTCTAAATACCCATTTTGTGCCTATAATCCTATAGTTTTGAGGTTTAGGCACAAGGGTCCAAACTTGATTTCTTTCAAATTGAACTAGCTCTTCTTGCATAGCAAGCATCCAAGATTCATGATGTAGAGCTTCGGAGAAGTTCTTCGGTTCAATTTGGGAAAGAAATGCTAAATTAACATGTTGTTGAAGAGAGTGTCGAGTTCTTACCCCACTCGAAGGATTACCTAAGATTTGATCGCTTGGATGATCCTTTTTGTAAGTCCAATCTTTTGGTAATTCTTGAGAGTAGTCCGAGTTTGAAACATCATTTCTTGCTTCCTTGTCTTCCTCTTGAGAGCTTGATTGTTGTTCTTCTTGAATAATTTCTTTGTGGTTGTCTTGTATTGTTTCACTTATATCCAAAGTTCTCATGTCAATATCCACATCATCTACATTAACAATGTTAGTCCTCCGAAGAAAAGGATTAGTCTCATCAAAAGTAACATTAATGGATTCTTCAACAACCAAAGTACTTTTGTTATAGACTCTATATGCCATACTATTATTAGAGTAGCCAAGAAAAATACCCTCAAATGTTTTGGAATCAAATTTACTAAGGTGATCCTTAGTATTTAAAATAAAGCATTTGCAACCAAAGACTCTAAAAAAGCTCACCTTAGGTTTCTTATCATTAAAAAGCTCATAAGGGGTTTTTAACAAAATTTTTCGCAAGATAACTCTATTGAGAACAAAACAAGCACAATTGACCGCCTCCGCCCAAAAGTACTTAGGTAAATCATATTCGTTAAGCATTGTTCTTGCCGCTTCTTGCAGAGACCTATTCTTTCTTTCGGCAACACCATTTTGTTGAGGAGTTCTAGGAGCCGAAAAATTATGTGATATCCCAAAGTCATCACACAAGGCTCCTATTTTTGAATTTTCAAACTCTCTACCACGATCACTTCGAATATTTGATATCAAATATCCTTTTAGATTTTGAATACGTTTTGCAAATGAAGTGAACACATTTAGAGATTCATCTTTGGTGGCCAAAAAGAAAGTCCAAGTATAGCGAGAATAGTCATCAACAATAACAAAACAATATGATTTACCACCAAGACTAGTAGTAGGGATTGGTCCAAATAGATCCATATGAAGTAATTGCAAGGGTCTAGAAGTAAATACCATTTTCTTCGGTTTGTGAGAGACTTTCTTTTGCTTACCCATTTGACAAGCATCACATACTTTGTCTTTCTCAAACTTGATCTTCGGGAGTCCCCTCACAAGTTCTTTGCTTGAAATATCCTTTAAATGCTCCATATGCATGTGTCCAAGTCTTCGATGCCAAAGCCAAGATGTCTCACTAATAGCACTAAGACACTTGACATCTTGGTTAGCTAGATCATTCAATTTAATAGAGTAAACATTGTCATCTCTATTTCCTACCAAAATAGTTTCATTATTCTTCAAGGATTGTATAGTGCAATGAGAAGCCTCAAAGATTACTCTAAAACCTTTATCACTAAATTGACTAATACTTAGCAAATTATGCTTCAAACCTTCAACATATAACACATTCTCAATTGAATGTGGTTCCTTACCTATAGTTCCTTTACCTTTGATTTTTCCTTGTGCGTTGTCACCAAAGGTCACTTTTCCTCCTTCTATAAGATCAATTGAGGTGAAAAGAGATATGTTGCCGGTCATATGTCTTGAGCATCCACTATCAAGAATCCACTTCTTGCTACTAGATTTTGCTTTGAGACATACCTATAAGCACAAATCAAGTAGTGACTTTTGGTACCCATATTTTCTTGGGTCCTTGGGTGTTAGTCTTACATTTGTAATCTTGACCTTTCACAACCCACATCTTCTTTCTACCTCTAACATAAACAATTCTACAAGGACAATAATTAGTCGTATGCCCTTTCTTGTTGCACCAACCACAATGTGTAAATGGTGTACAATAGTTCTTTGGTTGTTTTGAATGAGTATTCAACCTAGCTTGTTGTTGAAAGATTTTAGGAGGTAAGGCCAAGGGATCTAATCCAAGACCACCTTTGTTTAGGCCAAATCTTTGGCGTCCAAGCATGACATCCAAATTGTTTTGACCATCAACAAATTTTTGAAGACATTTTTTCAAATCACAAATCTCAAGTTTTAAATCTTCATTTTGCTTTTCTAAAACCAAAGTCTTGCAAGAGATTTGTTTTGAGCTAGGAGTGTTAGCAATCAATTCAACCAAGTCATTATTCACATGTTTTACATATAAATGGTTGGAAATGCAATCATTCTTGGCATGCAACTCAATATTTTCCACTCTCAACTTCTCAATTTGCTTATTAGCCTCAAGGAGTTTTTTTTGATAAAATAATATTTTTCTTAAAAATTTTCTTGGATTCCTCATATAGGCTATCATAAGCATCTTCGAAGCTTTCACTATCACTATCACTACCGGAAGAAGAGCTTACCTCATCATTTGTCATGAAGCACACATTTGCTTGTTCGTTCTTCTCAACATCTTCATCACTTGAATCGAAGTCACTCCAAGTTGGAGGATGTTCGGCATTCATTGCTTTTTCCTTCTCTTTGTTCTCTTTCTTGGAGAGTTGTCTCCTTTTAACTCTTTCCCATACATCTCTTCTTTCCTTCTTTTCTCTTTTGTATATGGGACAATCCATCTTCATGTGTCCCGGCTTGTGGCATTTGTAGCAAAGCTTCTCTTCGTTGCTAGCATTTTGTTGCCTTCTCCCACCATTCCTTCTAAATCTCATGAACTTTTTGAAGTTCTTTGCAATCATTGCAACATCCTCTTCATCAAATTCTTCTTCATCATCGCTTGACTCAAGGTTTGAAGATGAAGCTTTAAGGGCAATTGATGTAGGCTTCTTCTTGATGTCTTCTTGATCAAAGGTCTTGATTTGCATTTCGTACGTCATAAGTGAACACATCAATTCATTAAGAGGAAAGATATTGAGATTCTTCGATTCTTGAATGGCGGTGATCTTTGCATCCCAAGCTCTTGGTAAGGACCTAATCACTTTTCTTACAAGATCACCATTGGTGAATTCCTTGCCCAATTGCTTCAAAGGGTTTACAATGTTAGTGAAACGAGTATTCATATCCGTAACGGATTCATTTGGAAGCATATGGAATAACTCATAATCTCTAAACAATAAGTTCATCTTGGAATCTCTAAGGAGAGAAGTTCCTTCATGAGTTACTTGAAGAGTATCCCAAATACTCTTAGCGGAATTACACATAATGACTCTATTGAGTTCATTAGTGTCTAAAGCACAAACAAGACAATTTTTCGCTCTAGCATTCATACAAATCATCTTTTTATCATGATCACTATACTCCGATTTGGATTTTGGCTCTTCAACCTTGTCAACCACCTTTATCGGAATGTATGGGCCATTCTCAACAATATCCCACATCTCGTAGTCTTGAGACTCTAAGTAGATTTTCATCTTAACTTTCCACACACTATAATTGGTCCCATTAAACAATGGAGGCCTAGTGGTAGAACTACCCTCCATACCCCCAACGTAAGCCATGATCGATTAACTCTCTTGGCGTTACCCAATATAACAAGAGCCGAGGCTCTGATACCACTTGAAACCAATAAAACAACCCTAGAGGGGGGGTGAATAGGGTTTTAAGACTACTTTAAAAATTAACAAACAACAAACCTCAATCTCAATAACTCAAATAAGCAAACAACCAATCTCAACACAAATGTAAGACGATAATGTAAAGAGAGAAGGGTTTAGAGATACTTGACAAGGAGAATTAAATGGTTCGGCTTGATATACCCACAAGCCTACGTCCACCCCTTCAAGGAAGTCCCTTGAAAGGCCCTAGAATCCACTAGTATGATCTTCCTTACGGGTCAAGATCGAACCTCTTACAATCCCTTGATGCTATGCCCACATCAAGAACAAGCTTTGACAAACCCAAAGCTCCAAAGCTTGACAACCCCAAGCTTTGATACAAGAACCTTTCAATGAAGAAATGTGTACAAGATTTCACTCTCAAGAAGTAGATGAGTACAACTTTAAGCACTAGAACAAGAGAGATGAGTGTATGATGACTTATGAAAGTGTATATCTCTCAAATGTAAGCTCACAATAAATACTCTCTTGAAAAGGATGAGAAATCAATGAAACAAGAGAGATTTGAACAATTGCTTTGATCTTTGAGAATATGAAGGATAAGAGAGCTTTGAATGCAATTGATGAATCAAAACTATGCCCAAGATGAGTATTTATAGAGGTGGGAAAGAATATGACCGTTTGGAGTTAGGTGGTGCATTAAATGCGCCAAACGGCTATTGCAGTCGACTGCAATGTCCCATTGCAGTCGACTGTATTCCCAAAGTAGCCGTTGGAAATTCAAATTTCCAACTTGCAGTCGACTGTAATCCCAATGCAGTCGACTGTAATAGGCTACTGGAAGTATTGCAGTCGACTGCATTCCAATGCAGTCGACTGTAATACCTCACTGCCCAAGTTGCAGTCGACTGCAATCCAATGCAGTCGACTGCATTCCAGAAAATGCAGTTTCTTAGTTTTTAAAGAATGAAAAACTTTTATGCATGCAAGGGAAACCTATGGGCAAATTCTAGGTATACAGTCATCGTAACGATCATCTCTCTACGTCTAGTTTACAAAGAAGGAAATAAAGCATAGTAAAGTTCAATCGACGAAATCCTTCTTTGATGCGTTCCGTTGAGAGTCTTTAAACGATTTGCTCGTCTAATTTTCCATTTGCATGAGTGTGAGATTGTTCCTATTGCTTCATCAACTCAATGCATGTTAGACAGCATAATCATCAATGTTAGTTATCATCAAAATCAAATATAATCCTAGGTTAAATAACCGTAGGGTTAACAACCTTCCCAGGTATATAACTTCTTTATGATGCAAATTTTAACGACGAGTTTCTGTCCTTTATAACAACCCCTCCCCCAGCTCAATGCGCACGATTTTTTTGCTTACTAACTGTTGCTTGCCTGATTTTGGCACACAGATTTGATCACTTTTGGATTTCACTTTAACAATCTAACTTTAACTCTATAAACTCGGTCAACCTAGAAGGCACGCTCTAAGTCACATTCTACCAACTTACTGAAAAATTAGACCAAGTCTTGGGATTGGCGCGTCTCCCTTCCCAAGGAGATTGGATGGCCCCTTCTCCCTAGGATAGGTTGACCCACCTTTCATACGAAAGGAGTCAGCTTGTCTTCCTCTCCGATGGTGTCTGCGTTCTTTTACCTCTTCTCTAACCCTTTCTTTGTACCTTCATCTACCGTGGGTGCCTCCACAACTCTCCTTGGACACCCCTTGGAACTTACATGCACGACCACCCTCCTTGCGTAGGCTAACTAACACCAAACGAGAATTTGCACACTTCGTTAATCCTTGACTCTTGAGTGCTCATGCATCATGACAAGTGTCATTATGCCTCCATGCTGTGAAACTCGATTGTAATCGAGCTCCATCCCCAGCTAGGTGTCCCAGCATTGCACTCATAAGCCATGCCCATGCTCCGCCACCGATACAACATTGTCTGCACATTCTTGCTCCAAGCCTATGTTGCATCCCCCTAGCACCAATGCCTTTTATCGCATCCTTGTGCCACACCCATTGCAGTCTGGAGCAGACTTCCCCACATTGTCAAGACGGTCTCCACGTCTTTTGACGCCTCACAACTTAGTAAGGGCATTGAGGATCAATGATAGTGGCATTGTGTGATTGAGCCTTCCTAGATAGATAGGGCGGAACTATACATGGCTAGTTGAGTTAGTATGACGTTTAACAGTACGACGGAACACCTTCACGAGTTGGCACTCCCAGAGGAAGGATCACGTGTCACTTGATGACAATGCATTTTATTCGCCTGAAGACTTGAGAACTCATATGGATTCACGCTTTTGCTTTCTCACTCAGAGCTAGAATTTTTTATCGAGAGAAAAGACCTGAGCATTAGACCCTAACTTTGGACCTCAATGTTAAATATATGGTTGTAGTTCCTGTATTCACCCCGCGGCTATACCTTCACAACACTGTCACTCGTTAGACTTTATGCAAGTTACTTCAATATCTGCCTTAGCTTGTTACACTTTCATATGCGTAGTACGAAATTATAATTAGATTCTTCTTTTTGGCCTACCGAAAGGTGAGACTTTTGCAAAAGCTTTACAGGTATCAATAATTCATGTTCTAACAGCCAGGGCAGAACTGAATTTTTTTTTCAGGGGGTGGAAAAATTATATCGAATTCACCAAAAAAATTTATTACTAAAATATTAAATTTTTAAAGAACTGTTTACACCCTATTCTGGTCGCACCCCAGGGCCGCTAAGGGACCCACTTTGCGCGATACATCACCCAGTCAACGGTCAGTTATTCAACGCCATCACCAGGTCAAAGCGCATCTTCTTTTGAGCATTCACAGGCATCACCAATGCAGCAACTTCAACACAGTCAAAACACTTGGAAAAAGGACTCTCCCCTCTGAAGGGGGTCGGCCACCCTCTCTCAAAGGGGGTTGGCCACCCCCTTCTCCAAGGGAGTCGGCCACCCCTTCTTAAGAGGGGTCGGCCACCCTTTTGTCCTGCAGGGGTCATTCCTAAAACCCGCCATCATGCTCGCTCAACACCAATTGTCTCGTGACCTTCATCGCCGCACCCATGCGCCACTTCCATAACATGTGCCCCGACACCAAGTATTGCTCCGCTACGTTCGTCGCCACGCCAATGCGCCATTCTCATGACATGTGCCCCGGCACCAAGTATTGTTCCACGACGTTTGTCGCTGCGCCCTTGCACCATTTTCATGATGCATGCCCCGACAACAAGTATATCTCCGTGACGTTCGTTGCCGCGCCCGTACGCCACTTCCATAACATGTGCCCCAGCACCAAGTATGTCCCCGCGACGTTCGTCACCTGCTCCCTTGCGCCATTGTCATGATATGTGCCCCAGGCACCAAGTATTGTTCCGCGACGTTCGTCGTTGCGCCCTTGCGCCATTCTCATGATGCGTGCCCCCGGCACCAAGTACTGTTCCTCGACGTTCGTCGCCGCGCCAATGCGCCATTCTCATGACATGTGCCCCGGCACTAAGTATTGTTCTACGACGTTCGTTGCTGCGCCCTTCCACCATTTTTATGATGCGTACCCCGACACCAAGTATATCTCTGCGATGTTCGTCGCCGCGCCCCTACGCCACTTCCATAACATGTGCCCCTGCACCAAGTATGTCCATACGACGTTCGTCGCCTGCGCCCGTGCGCCATTGTCATGATACGTGCCCCCGGCGCCAAGTATTGTTCCGCGATGTTCGTTGCTGAGCCCTTGCGCCATTCTCATGATGCGTGCCACTTGCACCAAGTATTGTCTCGTGACCTTCGTCGCCGCGCACATGTGCCACTTCCATAACATGTGCCCCGGCACCAAGTATTGCTCCGCGACGTTTGTCGCCGCACCAATGCGCCATCGTCATGATACGTGCCCTCGGCACCAAGTATTATCTCTGCGACGGTCGTTGCCGCACCCATGCGCTAGAGCCTCGTGATGTAGGCACCGCGCCCAAGCGCCACAATCATGTTATAGGCCTCTAGGCATCACACTCACCATACCATGCGCCCCCGCCATGGACGTGGAACATGTTTTGACCCACTCTCCGGAGTGTGCAGCATTCCAGGGGCTCCGCTCGTAGTGCTCCAGCACAAGGACCCCTCACTGCGGGATGGGCTTAACGCCATTGCTAGCTCAATCAAACTGTGGGATGGGCTCACAACTTTAAAGCCATCGCCGGCTCATTCAAACTACGGGATGGGCTTAACGCCATCGCTGGCTCAATCAAACTGCGGGATGGGCTCACAACCTTAAAGCCATCGCCGATGCAATCACCGGGGGCTCCGGCCCTCTCAGCAGGATGGGCTCACAACCCTGAAGCCATCGCCGGCACAACCTTAAAGCCATCAACATCACACACATAGGGGGCTCCGACACAAAGACTTCCCCGCAATGGACTCTAAGCACTTAGCAGCGACCATGCCCACTCATGTTACTGTTGATCGTTGACACCACCTGGGCAATGACCCCCGAGTCACTCCAGGACTGGAGTAGGTCCTCGAAGGGCATCGCACCTAGTCCGCCTGGCAGTTGGCTACAGGGGCAACACTCATCGCTATCAGGTTCTCTGCGTGTCTCTTGACGCACCTTTTGGAATTTAATAAGGGCTTGGACTGGTGGCTGGGGCAACGGGCCACTTTGACCATGCTACCGCGGCATGATCAGTCTCCTCAGACAGGCAGAGAGATGTTACAAGGGCAGGGTAGCACGAACTTGGGGACCGACAGTCCAACGAGGAATAAGTACTTTGGACCCCCTGGCGATGTGTCGCTCCCAGGGGACGACACATGTAAACTTATGACACATTCACATTTTTGCCTATAAATAGTGGACTTTGGAGCTTAATCAATGATCTTTTTCTCATTTGGAATTTTCACTTTCTCTTTCTAAAAAGCCGTTCTCTCTGGAATTCTAGTGAGAGAAACGCATTTGGACTTCCGTCACCGGACCCTTGACGCTGCACCCTTGACCCGGACTGTCGACCGCCGGCCCTGTTCGTCATCGTCCTGCTTGTGCGGCTCTGCCAGCCCTCGCGACCTGTCTGGGGAGCCTTGCTCTCAGCCCTTACTCCATCCTTGCTGTCTCCCACTTTGCCTACCTGGAAGCTGACTCAGACTACATCCTTTGTGGCACCTCCGCGTAGCAGCGAACTCCTTTTCCCGGGCAACAAGAACTTATTTTAAATTTCTATATAATCATTGAAATTAAATTAGCCAAACATATATTCTAAACCTCTATATAATCAATGAAATTAAACTAAAATTAACATATTAAACTTAAATTAACATATATAATCACTAAAGTTAAACTAAAATTAACATTTTTATACGTATGTTAATTTTAGTTTACATCAACATACAACATCAGCATGCACAAACGTAGATATAGTTTACATCAGCACATAATATAACATCACTGGAAAAAAAAGTTCTTTCAAAAGTTCTGCCCCCCTCCCTCCTGTACCATGTAGTTCTACCATACATGCCTATAAAAGCTTCATAATTTCGAGCAAGCAAGCCATCAACTTTATTGCTAACACAAGCAACCTTATGCTTTCAAGCCATCGACTATGTCAAAACTTAGATGCTACATATATAAAAAAGAATAGCACATTCATGCAGCAAAGACAAGAAACTAACTTCACGAAGCACTGAAATTTTACATGACATAAGCGATGACTTGCCAATTACAGTCAAATTTGCCTTTGAAACCTTCTTGCAGCCTATTTCTATTACCGAATACAATTAAGCTTTCTGAATTTTAATAAACTATGAAGTAATGTTTCTCCCCTATGCTCTTTGCAATATGCATACGTTTTCTCTTGGTTAAAGATATTCACATGATATATCCCCCATGATTTTAGCCAAATTATTTAAAGAGTTTCGAAGAAGGGTTAGCCATTCAGAATACTCGAGCCACTTTCTCAATTCTAGACATGTGCAAGTTGTGGCGTTCTTGGATGGTATACCTATTATACTTTGATTAGACGTGTTCATATATTTTTACGCCTTACATTCCCTCTTTAATCAGACAAATGTCTTCCAAGATTTCTCAAGATATGCTTAAATAATTAATTAATCAACAAATATTCGATAGAAGCACAATTAGCGGTATCCTGATAAAGGCAATATTTCAAAAATATGGAAAACTTCACACCTCATTTTCAAATTAAAAAATTCTCTGCATCCCAGGGACTGTATTTCTCCAACTTTAAGAAGGTGCTCTAATAGCTGTCGAAAGTTTCCCTACCCATCTAAGCATTATACTATAAGCAACAACTTCCAACAATTAGCAATATGCCAGTATTCAGTTTCCATTCAAGTAAAATCACAAATTAGTCATGTGGGGAACAAGAATTAACCTTCTCCATCCAGGTTTTGAACTCGGACTTCTTAGCTTTATTGTAGGCACGCCTCTTTTTCGATTGTCTAGCCCTCTTGGCTACGGAATCCGCCTTTTTTGGAGCCACTTCGCACACCACTAACTGGCTAATCCTCCGGACTGGGACAATCAAAACAAACCCTACAAAATTCCGCAAATTAAAAAAAGAATTTTGTCATTTTACACTGAAATTGCAAGAGAAAAAAGAGTGAAACCCGAATGGGGAAATGAGTGTTGTGTATTGACTCATACGAACAGAAAATTTTACAGCAGGCAGCAACCGGCGTCGGCGCGGCGTCAACGCCGTCTAGTACTGAAGGGTCAATCGGTCAAAGGTGACTGGTTCTTCAAGAGTTCGCCGGCAGTCGGCACTCCCGGCAGGGTGAAGCTGTGGATTGAAGGCCAGATCTGGCGACTGGTCGCGGTGGTTGCCGGTCGGACGTAGTAGCCGACCCCCGACAGTCGAAGTCTTGTCGTCGGCGGTCAAGATCTGGTCGTCCGTCACTCCGTTGTCCCCTTGTCGAAGCTACTGTCTGAAGGTCAAGGTGGGTTAAGCAGTCAGATCGCGTCGCGGCCAGGTCTAGTTGCCGGTCGGTTCACTGTCCACCGGTGAGAGAGTGCCGATTGTGGGTCTCTCGGGGAACGGGGTATCAGAGATTGGAGAACGGGGTATCGGGAACGGGGTCGGTGCGATTCTCGAAAACAAAAAAAAAAGAAGTCAGGCGGTGCTTCAGAGCCCCCCCCCCCCTCCCCCACGTGGGTCCGCCCCTTCAGTAACAGCAACTAATCAAAAAAACAAAGTGGAAAAGGGCGTGACAAACAAATAACCACGTTTGAAACTCGCGCTTGTGCAGATTTATTGGAATTAAAATCGAAACAGAAACAAAGAAAGGTGCGAAAAAATGGCAGCTCCTGGTAAATGCTTCCTCGTCACTGGCCCTCCTGTAAGCTCCCCCTCACTTCGTCTCTCACGCGCACGCACGAATTTGTGTAATCAACTCAAACTCAAAAATCGCCGCTCGGATAAATTGTTTCCTCTTCCTTTCTCTGTCTCTCTTGGCAGGGAGTGGGCAAGACAACTTTGGTTATGAGAGTATTTGAGACCCTCAAGAATGCCAACCCTAACTTCAATGTCCAGGGGTTCTACACCTGTATGCTCTCTATCCCCCACCTCTGTGTGTATCTCCTTATGGCATGGTTGATGTTTATATGATTATCACTTTCCAAGGAACTGATAGCATGTTGTTGATTGTGCTGGGGATTGGTTTAATTATTGGTGAGGTTAGAGAAGGAACCGAGAGAGTTGGCTTTGATGTTGTTACCTTAGATGGTCGAACCGGTCCACTTGCTTCCACCAAAATTTCCAGGTAATGCCTTCGTTTGTCGATGCTGTGAATATATTGCCCAGCATACAAGGAAATTGGTATACTAAAAATCTCCATCAATTAGGTTTTTGAGCTTTTCGGTTTGTTGGAAAAATTAGGGTTTGATTTGCATTTCCTACAACAAAACGTTCAGCAATAGTGAGGGACCAAACGTAACAATAAATGACTTAAGTAAATTAAATAAGCAGCCATTGTACGAATGTACGGTATAAGTTGCCCGGTTGTTTTAAACTAAAAGTGTGCCAAATTGGGTTTTATCTTGGAGATGCACTCCGTCGTCATCACATGCACGTAAGGAGGTGATAACGTCTTTATGGACGACGACTTCGTTTGACTCCAACAGCCCAGCCTTCCTAATAGCCTTTTACCATTCTAAATGAAATGTTTTATGTTAGAGTTACATGCTAAATAGCTGTATTACTTGAGTATCTACTATCACATTTGATCCCTCACTATTGCTCAATGTTTTGTTTTAGTAAATACAAATCAAAGCCTAATTTTTCCCACAGGTCTATCCCTTTATGTCATGGATTATATACGGGCTTAATGGAATATTACTTTGTATTCTGTAATTTTCTCACTCACATGCTGATTGTTGGAAACTTTAAAAAATCTCTTAGCTACTACAATAACAATATTTCTACTTAATGCAACCAAATTGAAATTTGGTAGAACTGAATTAGGGGATAGAAAAACTTTTTGTAAACAAGTAGAACTCTACATGGCCACTCAATACTGGTGCACTTTCTCCTTGCCAGAATTCTGTTACTCTTGAAGTTTAACAACTAACTATTCCCTTCATTCCCAGATAAGCGATCTGTTGTCCAGTACTTTTGTGCCTCCTTCCATCAAAAAAATTCTTCGAATGCTGAGATCAGGACTAATTGGGTAAAATATAAAAGAAGATCAAGTGTCATATAAGAGATGCGTTTTCTTCAACTTAATGCAAGTTACAAATGACATTAATTTTAGAGACTGAGGGAGTACAAAGCATAGGTCATGTAGCTTGAATACATGAGGTGATCAAGCTTTACAAAAAACTGTAAGATGGCAATTTTGGTCATAAACTAATTTAATATTCAAGAGATGTTACAAAAACCAGCTATGATTTAGGACTTCTTCGGCAGTCTCAGTGACTTGGTGTAAGCCTGTCTGTATCATCTCTTGAATGATCTGAGATGTTGCAATGCACTATATAACACTTTCATTTTTGTATCATCAATTGGAATTACATAACATTTTAAGGATGCCCCTTAACATCTTCTTTATGCCATATATGTTTAAACAAAAGATTGGTTTTTTAAGAGCATAGAAAAAAAGGAACAAGGAAAAGATTCTACAGCCAAGTGTCTTGGAGGGGATGAAGATGACAATAAGAGTGAGAAAATGGCATGAGAAGTGGGAGCTCAATTAGTTATGATCTGCTTCCAGTTTTAAACAGAAAATAAGAGGAGATACTTGAAGCATTACCTGTTGGCTTAATGATATGATTGGAAAGAAAAGTGGCACGATAGATCCCAAAAGTTTATGGCTCCATTTCTGTGTCCTGTTATGTACAAGCTCTTAAAATTTGAAAATGTGCTGAGTTGAGTTGAGTTTGAGCAGGTCCCCTCCAGTTCCTCTCTCTCTCTCTCTCTCTCCCCCCCCTCTCTCTCTATCCCTCCCCCCTCTCCCCCCTCTTCCACAGCCTCCTTCCTTCGAATGCCATGACCCACTGCCATCCCACCATCGCCGCGATAGCCAATTAATCGCTACTGTTGCCTGCCATCACATTGGTCTGCCCATTGCATCTCATGAACAACCATGGTTGCAAATAAGTTGTGGAATTGGTGTAGATCTTGATTAGATTCCTAGATTTGACAAGAGCTTGATTTTTTAGATATGATTGCTTCAAAATACATATTCTGATTCCAATCTAATTTCATGGTAAGTTTAACTTGATTTGAGATAAACAGAAAATTGTATGCTTATCTGGTTTTACAGCATTCTTCTGGTAATTTTTGCTGTGGTTATTTGGATGATGGTGGTCGTGAATATGGCTATTGCTTTTGAGGCGGTGAACAGTCCACGCCCTATGCAAAAGGTGAAAGCCTTGGCAGGCTGGGCGAACGCTTAGGCAAACACCTTAGCAACTTGGGAGAATGCCAGGGCAGCCTGGATCATTGCTTAGTCAGCCTAGGCAAACAATATTGCGACAATGCAAATACCGATGGTTGGTGCTGACTACCGACTGAACCCAGTTATCAACTCCATCGTCACCACTTCCAAAGATTGCGTCAGCTACCACCAATGAAAGAGTACTTATAGCCACTAAAACCCTCATTGACGATCAAAATCATAAATTTGCATCACCAAATTGAAGAGACAAATAAATTAAAAGGAGAGTTGCGCTACAGTTATGTCTCATGATGGCTGTGAGCTTGCTTTGAAAATCCTAACCTTTTTAATTCATGGCAGCAAAGCTCTTGATTTACTTTACATTCTTATCTCAGTGATTAAGGATCAATTGTTGGTAATTTGGTGGAGAATTTCGTGATGGTGGCGGTGGTTAGAGTGAAGGTGATGAGGATGTGGTGCCTCGGTGGTTGGGGCCTTGACGGTGGTGGTGGGAGAGGTGCAGCGTTCTGCTCCAAAAGAGGGTGAGAAAAGAAGTAAGGGTAAGATGGTAAAGATAATGCTTGTTCGTGAGGGTGTTATCAGAAAATTCAGATTTTTTTACCAAATTCTTGAATTCTGTGCAAGTCAGACAAGTGCAGTTAAAGTGGTTAGGAGGGAGTATTCGTTTGTCAATTCGAGCTTAGTAAATACTAAGTATTGAACTGTATTAAGAAATTATCTTGAAGAAACCTGCTAATTAGACAGAATCAGAACTCGTGCACAATCCCAAGCTGAGGGTGACTTGGTTTTATACAAGCTATTCATGTGTAAAAAAAAAAAAATCTCTATACAGAAAAAGAAAAAAAAGGATACAAAGTTGTGACAAAATAATTTAATTTAGTTTAGGGTAATAGAATACCATAGTTATGTATCTAAGAAAAGTAAGGGGCCGTTTGACAGGCTTTTTTTTTGCTCTTTTTTGACCCTCTTCTCTTTTTTTTGCCAAAGCCCATAAAAGCTTACTGTTTGGTTGGCTTCTCTTTTTAAAAAAAGCCCAAGAGATTAAAAATTGGTGGCCATTTTTAAAAAGAGCTCAAAGCTCTTTTCTTCTTCTCTTTTCACGCGGAGCCTTCGGGCACATTAATGAGGTGGCCCATTCAAGCCTCACTAGCAACAAAAATGCCATTTTTCGAGCTGGGTATAAAATCCACTTTTTAACGATTCTTTCATCTCTCTCTTTCTTCTTCTCTCTCTCTCCCTCCCTCCGTCCGAAAGCCCTACCACCGGCTTGACATCAAACATGGTCCCAAAATAGAGCAGGTTCAACAGATCCCCAATCACGTCATCATCGGCTTGTTTCTCTAGGGTTTCTGGGGTTGGTGGGTTTTGGGTGGGGGTGTGGCGTTCGAGGGCGAGCTGGGTTTCGTCGGCGACGGCAGCGGAGAGGGGCTGACGGAGCTTCTCGAGCTCGTCGATGGCGGCAAGGACGGAGGGCTTGGACTTTAAGGTTTCCTCTTGCTCCTTGTTGATGGGCTTGCCCTGGGACACGGCCTCTTCCATCTGGGTGATGCGGTTCTGCTTCTTCCGCAGGGCGCGGAGGCGCTTGTAGATGAGGTTGAGGATCATTGTGTGGCCGTTGCCCCCGTTGCCGCCGCCATTGTGTGGTGCTGGGACTTGTGGTGTTTGAATTAGGTGAGGGTAGAGCTAGGGTTTGAATTAGGTGTGGTGCTGGGGTAGAGCTGAATTAGGTGGGACTTATGGTATTTTATTTAATTTTATGAGTTACAAATTTTGCAAGTATAAAAGTCAAAATTTTAACGATTAAACAGTCATATAATTTTATCGTAGTTATATTGTACACCTTCGATAGAAAAGGTGACAAATGATTTTTTGTCAAGGTGTAATTGTAAAAATTCGTGAATTTGTACAAAAATTCGCCAAGACCACCGGCACATCGCCGGCGGTCCGGTGGTCTTGGCGTCAGTGGTCAAACTTAATTATTTAATTAAACATAATTAAAACATAATTAAATAATTATGTTTAATTATTTGTAAGATATTGTAATATAGTTGCTTAATTACCTTTAATAATGTTTAATTATGTAAAAATGTATATTAAAAAAAATAAACCCAAAGAGTTGTCCTGTCAAACGCTTATTCTTTTCTGTTTTTTGAAAAATAAACTCTGTCAAACAGCCACCAATTTTTTAAACTGGTGAAAAAAAAAACCAGAACTCTTATTTTTTTTTTTTAGAAAAAAAACTAAAAACTGAAAGCCATACCAAACAGACCCTAAGTTTCTGCCGTTGTTTCTTCAACTTTGATGGAAAAAGATGAAGTATCTAAGGTTAGTAGAACAGGTCAAAAAACACCCTTACATTTAACAGAAATTCTAATTCAAAAAGGGTATTTGAAGGTAAGAGGCTTAATGTGTATTACAAAAAGATCCTTGATTTTTATAAACTTTAAAACTCAGAAAGGATATTTCAAGGGAATTTGCTTAATAACGCCCTTAAAGTTGAAGCACCCTCAATATAAACACAAACTCTTAAATTAGAAAAAGGGTTTCTTAAGGGGCAAAAGTTGTGTCCATTTAACCCCGTCCGTGTTTTTATATGTAGTAGAGATGAGATTCATGCTTCTTTGGGCTTTATGCATATACATCTCTGCTGTTTTTTTCCAAATGATAAAACCGATTGATATAGCCATCCATTTCCCTTGGAAAATCCGTTAACTTGGATTTTAAGTTACGTTCATATGATTGTGATCTGGTTACTGATCACCGTAAATGTTATAGTAACTTATACTTCTATTTATCAGAGAGTCAAATTGGAAATTCTATATTTTGCTTTTTGAGTGTTCCCATACTGCACTATTTGGTGCTTACACACCATTTTGTAGTGGGATCTAGTGCTTGATTTGCCACCTCAAAGATCCATCTCCTTCTTCTGTGAGGCGTTATATGAGTATTTGAATGCTGTCATTTTGGAGATTTGAAATGCTTCATAGGGACAGAATCATTTACATAATGTAAAATCTGCTACAGGAGAGACAAGTTATACCGCGTCTGGAAATATTTACCAAAATGCTTAGATAGGCTAAAGCAGTGACATACACTCAACCTGAGCAGGGCTAGTTTCTATAAGTTTTTCTTCATGTCCAGCACTGTTATGTTTTGGCTGTAGAACACTCGATACGTTTTTTTAAGCTAAATCATCTTTTGTAACTATAAATTTATCTGATCACCTAAAGCTTCTTTTTGTTTTTTCTTCTGCATTGCAGCCCAGAGTCTGTTAGATGGCCCATGGTAGGGAGGTACAGAGTAGATGTAGCGTCATTCGAGTCCTTGGCATTGCCGGAGTTGCAGGTGGGAGGTATACAAAGTTGTAAGTAAGATGTGTATGCGATATTATGCACACCATTTTGTTTTCAACCAGTGAATTAAAGTTAGCAGTAATCCGTTGCGTTTAAGGGAAAGGCGAGGGAAAAATTTTTGAGTGCCAGGAGAAGAAACGAAAGACTGGAGAGGAGGGATGTTTTCCTGTCCCACTGGAAAGAGGATGACAAAGTTGAATTATCTTTTTGTCCTTGAAACAATGCCCTTCTTCAAGCTAGAACCTTCTGCTTTCTGTGTCCTTTATCTAGCAGAAGGCATGAAAGGTAGCTTTGTAGAAGAGGGGTGCCTTACCCCTCCTGGAAAGACCATGATTTATGCAGTAGACATGGGAATGCTTCTTTGTTAGACCACCCAAACTGGCTTAATTGGATTGGTAGGTCTTTTCAAATGACATCTGAAATGTTTATGCTGAATTTGAGGTCCTCCGTTTACCGAGAGCGTAAAAGGCAACGGTCTGCTTATTTGGATCTAGACCTATTTTTTTGATGCTGAATTAAATTAGTAGTTATGTAATTGATTAAGGCTCTGTTTGACAGAGCTTTTCTTTTTTGTCTTCAGTTTTTAAAGAGCAATTTTTAAAGAGCAGCTTAATTTTTTTTTTTTACAAAAACAAGTGGGTGTTTGATAACCCTTTTTTTTTTAGTTTTTTTTTTTTTGGTGTTTGGTAACCCTTTTTATTTTGACTTTTTTTTTTGAGGTGGTTTGCGGTGGCGATGGTGGGGCGTAGCGGTGGTCGACGGTGGTGGTGGCCGGCGGTGGTTGTCGCCGGCAGCCGGCCGGAGGTGGTGGATGCCGGCGGTGGTGGTTGCCAGCGGGCGACGGTGGCTGCCGGCGGTGGTGGCCGGAGGCCACTAGCCGCCCGGTGGTGGTTGCCTGCGGCCGGAGGTGGCTGTCGGGCGGCGGTGGCTGCCGGAGGTGGTGGCCAGAGGTGGCTGCCGCCCGGTGGTGGTTGCCGGCGGCCGGAGGTGGCTGTCGGGCGGCGGTGGTGGCCACCGCCCACCGCCGTCCGGTGGTGGCTGCCGGAGGCCAGAGGTGGCTGTCGGTGGCTACCGGGCGGCGGTGGGTGGTGGCTACCGGCGGTGGGTGAGTTGTGATGGAGGTCTAAAAAAAAAATTAAAGTGAAAACGAAAAGAGTTTTTTCCTCTTTTTTTTTTACTCTACAATTTAAAAAGCCACTTTTTAAATTGAAAAAAAAAAGTGGTACCAAACACTCCTATTTTTTCCAATTTTCAAAACTGAAAAAAAAAGAGCAAAAAAAAACCCTGTCAAACGGCCCCTAAATACTTCTATATCCTCTGATTTGCTCGATCGATTGATACCCAGTAACATAGTTCTCAACACTTACTTATCCATCACTCTTCTAAATGTACAAAGGATGTGAAGTCCTTTTGTCTTCACCTGGGGAGTAGAGAGTACAGCGGTGTCTTTACTCTATCAAGCCCCAATTCTCTTTTATGTCCAGTTTGTATTCAGTAGTTTCTGAAGTGCGAAGTAATGCAAAACTTAATGTCAGGTCAAGAAAGGTACTGATCTCTTCATCATTGATGAGGTTGGTAAGATGGAGCTGTACAGTTCTTCATTCTTTCCAGCAGTATTGAAAGTTCTTGAATCTAACATCCCAGTCTTGGCTACCATACCCATTCCAAAATCAGGCCGTGATATACCTGGAGGTAAGCACTTTTAACATGTTCCAGAGTGCTAGGATATGTCATTTTGTTCCTTCTTTCATAAACAACAGGGAAAGACATTACCTTTTCAACTACTATAAGTCGGAGAAACAGAAGCGAAACATCTTTTGAGACTTGAAATGGATGTGTGTGCCTCATGATGATCGAATGATTTCATGATTCTTCTTTTGTCTTGTTTATTACGACCCAAAGCTACTTTTCACTTTGTTACATGTTAAGATATGAGTGTTGTTTTTCCACTCACCAGATTAGTAAATATGTTGTTAATGTCTGGAATCTGCAGTTGCAAGGTTGAGAAATCATCCAGGGGCAACCATTTTTACCCTCTCCACAGACAACAGATATGCCATCACAGAGCGGATTTACTCCCAGATTGTTGACACGGCGTAAGCATGAGATGAACACGACCTCTTTGGAAGCCTGAAGAAAACTGCATTGGGTGGTGGAGAAACGCTTTTGCTTTAATCCCTCTTTTGTCAGTTAATTGAGCTAGCTTCTTGTGCTGGAAAAGAAATTGCTGGAATGGATTTGTAATAGGATCCCAGGTTTTCAGGTTTGCTTCTGTTTGTAAAAATTTTGTTTCATAATAATGTTGAAGTTGGCAACTCCATGTACAAAAAAGCTGCCATTACATTGTAGTCTCGGTGAACTCCAGAGAAAGGACACATAAAAAAGAACATAGTACACCGAGCTATTACAAAAAAACGTTCATGACACCTACAATACATAGCTGCACGTATTTGCGTGATCCATTCCCATTTTACAGAAATAATGTACATTAAATCAAACCCCCCCCCCCAAAAAAAAAAAAAAGAATAAGAAACAGAGGACAACTGTAGGTTTGGCTCACAAGCTTCGTCGATCACGTTCAGTGGAGCGTAGCACCTCTTTAGCCATAGAAGAAAATGATTGGGCATTATCCTGCATTTCTGTGGTTTTCATGCCGATACCCTGTCCAATCAAGTAAAAAACCTCAAGATTATGTATAAAGACCGGAAAAGAAGAGACACTGACCAGTTTAAAAAGGTTCGTTTTCACATATATGGTGAACTAGAGTTCATGCTTATCTATATGAAGAGTGGAGCCAATGCAAATTTATGAAAGTTAAGGATCCAGTTATAATAGTAACCACGGGCATATACAAGTTTCTAAGGGTGAACAAGAAAGTTATAAGGGAACCAGTATATGATACACCGTGTGTTTATAAGAGAGTGCATCTGAGGCCGGCGGAAGTAGAGTTTCCTTCTTTGGAGGAAACATCTCTAGCCCTTCCAAAACTATACTCTTGGGTCTGTCAAAAATGTCAGCAGGGTTCTTACATGAGGCCGGAGGAAGTAGAGTTTTATGCTTACAAAGCTTCATTGCTTCACTTAAATTTAAGGGTCAGCAAAACAAACATAACTAGGCTTTATCTGGAAAAGCTACTCATAAACTGAACCATGCCATTCTCCATTACAAGAAGTGTGCAAACTTTGGAAGCAACAAGCATTCTAGGATACCTGCAACTTCCTCAAATTTGCGTGCAGCTTGCTTTCTGCCATTTTCGCAGCACTTGATTCCTGCAACCAAAGATGGAACAAATTACAATGTCAGAACAGCTACAATAACTTATGAAGCAGTAGAACAATAAACTGTGGTCAAAATATCTAAAGCAATGTTGTAAATAATATCTACAGCGATGTCGCCATCCAGCAAATTATGGTATAATCAATCTTTACGGCATCCGCCATCCATCAAATTATGTTGCAGAAGATGACTAAAGGATAATCGTTTAGATGTATGCTTACACTGGATGACCCATATCCATATTTTCTCCTGATTTGGTCGACCGAACCAGCCTTCTCGTCTTGTGGCTCTTCTTTTGCAGGAGTTTTCTCATTTTTGACGTTCATCTGTTTAAATTTACCTGCAAATGTGAGGTTAACAAGTTCAGACATCTTGGTAGTTTAGTATCAACACAATCAAGACTTGCACAACACATAATAAACAGTCTGGCATCCCCAGGAGAAGCTCAGGGTATAAAAGAAAACCCTGTAAACTTGATACAATGTTAACCTTAAAAGAAGTCATAAAGCTAGACAAAAATGTCAATGACATCGATAAAAATTATGAAAGAAGTATCTACGCTACTAACATTTAGATAAGTTCGCAACACGAAGAAAGGGCTACTATATTGATGCACACACAGGAAGGGAATAAAAAGGTAAATATACATAAAAACCAACATGCGAATGCTCAAGCAATGTTGGATATACCTTTCAACGCCTGGAATTTACTCGACAGTTTCTGCTTGTTCAGTGCTGCCACCATAGGATTTCCTTTTGGCTTCTTCTCTCCTACATCTTCAACGTCAATATCATCTGTAAAGCCAATATAAGTAAGTTAATTTGATTGGTTAGCTAAACAGCCTATTCAGCATCAAGTTCTAAACTAAGAAACAGAAGTAAGCCTTGTACAGAAAAGCATAAGAGGTGAGAAATCCCAGCAGGCCACATGAGTTGCGCTAACCATTCAACCCAATCAACTGAAGAAACCCCAAAACTATCAATTTGGATGAAAAGTTTAGTTTCTGAACATGTCAAACCGTCTGCTGAACAAGAAAATTGGAAGATATGAAGATGGACTTGGATGTCTTCAGTCAAGATATAAGGAAAAAATAATTCCAGGTATTATATCAGGAGCATGAACAAGTATAGCACGGCAAACGTGAATCGTGGATCAGGTTTTTTTTTTCTATTTATAAAGAAGAGTAAAAAATATGGAAATGAAGTACCTATATCCAATTCAGCCTCATCTGTAGCAATGGTAAAATCTTCTCCGCTTTCCTCATCCAAAGGGAAGTTAGCAACTGCAAAGATTGTGGACAATTCTTCAAAACTTTCTCTACCATCCTCAGCTTCTGTGTAAGGTCCAGGATATGCTTTACTTCCCTTTATATCTTTGATGACAGAACTAAACATCCCCTGATGCAGCTCAGCATTAGACAAGTTTTTGAAACATTCAAAAGGCGAGGACAGAGTTAATAGATACTTACCTTTTTCTTCTCTTTGTGGACGACAGGTTGAGAAATAAGCCCTTGTGAGACCATCAGATCTTTCTTGTAAACTTGGAAGATGGAGTCTAGATGCCTGAGAGAGAGGAATAAATCACCACACAACACGAGGAGTGAAATTTGGAGTTCGAAGTTGCCAATCAAGAATATAGTAGAGAAAGTACTAACAATCAACACAGGAGGTACGTATGAAAACTAAATCAAAAGAGACATAACCAAGAAAACAGAGATGAGTCACGTTATGTGGACATGACAGCTACACAAGTTGTTATAAGGACTCCTTATGGAAGCGACTCTGTTGTTGGGCTCTGGAAACTGAAGCAGCTAGTATTACGGGAGACAAGACTACCGCAAATTCAGGTTTAACTTTTGTTGTTTATTGTTATCATTGTAATCTTTCCTCTGGAGGGGCTTTTTGTGAAGGCTTGCTCCAATCCCCCTTGCTCCAAATACCCAATTATACGACTTACTGTCTAAGCGATTAGATGGGAAGCACTAATACAGATGTTTTCTTGAAAGATAAAAGAAGTACAAATCACGGTCACCACTTGTACATCACCTATAGATTTCCTTTCGCAGTAAAACTGAGAAAATGCAGGCTTCTTGATCACTATTTACCTGTAAAAAGGAATTTTAGAGATTCAAACCAGGCTGCACTGCCATAAGCTTTGAAAGCAAAATTACGAACTAACAAGGTTTACCACTATAATTTCTCCATCCCTTGAAGAGCATATCGATTTATCCGAAATACCGTTCACTTTGGAACTTGAAAATATGAGACCTCTAATTGATGTTTCCCTTAACAAGGACAATTCTGGCAACGATCTGAAATTCCACGAAGTAAGAATAGGTGCAGCAGCAATTATTTAACCCACTATGAGGCGAAAAAACTGGGCAACTCTTAATAACTAACAGAAATGTGTGCTATCCATCTTTTCTAGACAAAAAGTGGGAATAATGTTCTACAAGGCAAGACCATTAGCAAATGTGCATATAATACATTTCATGGTTAGCTCAATTCCCCGATGATCGAATTTTTTCAGTTTAGACACATATGAGCAAGCATAAGACCTCTGGGTCTAATTAAGGCTTCATCTGATTTAACACAAATGGGAATTTTACATCTTTCAGCACCGTAAGGTATGTGCATGGTGGAGATGATGGTAATTTCAACGAATAAGAAAAGCATTGAATCAGTAAACTTTCCAGATGAAAGTAACTTCGATGAAGGAGGCAGAGCCTATATCTTAGTCTGCAAGTTTAAGCCTGTTTGTACCACAGGTATAGTGAGAAACTACGTGATGGTGCATGCTATTATTTCAAAGAGGTGAAAATTTTGGTTTATACCCAGCTTACATGTGACTTTACAGCAGGTAAAATATGCTAAATCCTATCGACTTAAGATGAGAGAATAAATAAAAGGGCCATCACCTGATCTCAAATTTTCCGCTAGAGAATAGGAGTACAAGGCCAGAATCAGAAGGAGTATCAAATGTTGACGCCCAGCAACAATAAGAGGAATGGAACTTCTTTTTGTAGTACACCTTCTTAACACCCTGAAAGGAGAAGAAAAGAAAGGAATACATTGGTATGAACTACTAACGATGTCTATTGAACATTTTCCTAAATAACTAAGAATCAGAACCTGGACTACATGCGTCAAAGAATAGAGGTAGACAGCTTTCTCAGAACACAGTAGAAGCAGTAACTGCTTTCGTATGCCGTCATCAACGGGGTTCCCCTTACTCGACTCTAGGCCTGCTCCTGTTTTAATCCCTCCACAGATGTATCTGCAAAATAGAAGCAGAATAAAATCTCTGCCAATAGTTTGATATTCATTCTAGCAGAAATTAAAATAAGTGGTTATATACATCTATGAATTTTTACACATTAGTTCAAGTTGACATCACAAAAGAACCTCAAGGAAGTTTGCTTTAGTAATTACCCAAAATCTGCATGAATAATGCTTTAGAGGGTTTCTTAGGATGGACCATGCAAGAGCTTAGCAAGTTTCCTGTATCACTTTCAAGTGCTAAAACTGAAGAATCCTTTGTGGCAACCACTATAACATTCTTCTCAAAGCCATGGAAACTGCAAGTTTCAAACTGCAGAGCAATGACAGCGCTAGACAGTTCACTTGCAATATGCTTTTCATATAACAGAGTGGGCCCCTCCATATCTATGAGCGATACCTGAATGCATAAATTTGTCAACACATGCTTGGTACACGTAAAGTCACAAAAACCTAAATCTTGAATACGACGATGATGTTGAAGTAACTAATAAATACATTTAGCGGCTGTCAAATTTGCTGGAGTCGAAAGTTCTCAAATATGTAAGACTTTCCTCCCCTGAGGAGACTGCTGGCGGCAGGCAGCTTTCCTGCACGACTATAATCCAAGTAGCTGAATGCTCGAACTAGTAGTCATTCAGCACTGCTCCTAATGAACACTATCTTTCTTTTCTATCTATTTCAGCTCATTCTATTTGACTAAAGAGTTTAGTGTATAAATAAATTAAACGATTAACCGCGTGGAAGTAGCTACGAGTATGTATTTCAGCCTTTCAAAATGAATAGACAACTACAAGCAACCTGACATAGTTCCTTGACATAGAACCACGTAATCAAACTCTGACAGAGGTAAGTGGGAAATAGAGCAGAAAAAACTTACATATCCTTGATCAGACCCAACAGCAAGATGCTTTGAACTGTATGATGCTTTTATGGAAAGCACAGCTCCATTGACCTTTAGAACCTTAAGATTGTGGATGATGTGATTGCTCCCTTTCTTTGAACTTCCTAGAAATAGGAAAAGATACATCAGAAAGAAACCAGATTAGAGGTGTGAAGTAAATATGATAGCATTTAAATGCATCTATGATTTTGATCTAATGCATTCCTTATGTAATTATAAAACTTGTATAACTTATATCCCCTAAGAACTATTCATGCTGACAGTGCTGTAGAATATCTTATGAGCCAAGAAGTGGTTAAAAATGTGTCAACATCCTAAGATGAAGGATGACCACAGTGACTCGATTGACAGGAAATCATCGAAGTTGATATTAGGCTGCTGATCGTGTTGTATTCAGCAGTCATTTCCTATAAAGCAGATACCTACTTTGTGATCTAAACAAATATCCGGTTGATGACCTTGTGAGAAAGCTATGTAAATAATACCTTGGAAGGGCATAAAGCTGCTTTCTGTGCCATATGGCTCGGGTTTTAATTTGAATATCCTAACCTGCATAAGATATAAAGTTATCACACTCCACAGTTCCAAAGCTACAAGGAACAATTATTACTATCTCTACATAAACTTATCAATCAACAGAGACACTTAACTGTTCCAATTTGATCTCCAGAAATGAGAAGCCGAGAGTTGATACTAAAATGCAGTGCTGTCAGTGGTATGCCACTTAAAGAAGAATCATTCTCACTCTGCATAATAGCACGCAGAGTTTAATAAGCAGCAGAATTTCAATGATCTGAGATGTTGCAATGCACTGCATAGTACAATTCATTTTTGTACCATAAAAAAAAATTACCTAACATTTTAGGGATGCCCCTTTAAATCTTCTTTAAGCCATTTTTGTTTAAGCAAAAGATCAGTTTTAAGAACATAGAAAAAAACTAGTGAGGAAAAGATTCTGCGGCCAAATGTCTTGGCGGGAATGAAGATGACGATAAGAGTGAGAAAATGGCATGAGAAGTGGGAACTCCATTAGTAATGACCTGCTTCCAGTTTTAAACAGAAGATAAGTGATAATACTTTAAGCATTACCTGTTGGGTTAACGATATGATTGGAAAGAAAAGTGGGCACGACAGATCCCAAAAGTTTATGGCTCCATTACTGTGTCCTGTTATGTACAAGTTCTTAAAATTTGAAAATGTGCTGAAGTGGGTTGAGTTTGAGCAGGTTCCATCTCTTTGCGTCACGTCCAACGTAAAAAGTGGTGGAATATTTTTCTGCATCAGAAAATATTCCTACAAAACCAGAAAGAGCTGAGCTTTTTCAATGACATCTGAAATGCTATCACATAGTGCTTAATGGTAATAGGACTGTTAAGTCATGAATTAAAAAAGTTCATATCTACCTTATCTGCAGAAGATAACTGATATGGGTTGTCTGTTACAAATTTTGCTGTAGTGATGGTTGAATCCACAAATGGAAGCCTCACCATTACCTCCTTCGGAAGTGATGGTGGGGACCGAGATTGAGACTGTAGCAGGTATTTTTCGATATTACTATCATCATAGGCATAAACTTGACCTGATTTCCCAAGCAGAAGAAAAGAATCTTGTTTGTGCTTGCTTTGTTCATAGGAACTTGAAATAATCTCCATATCAACGCAAGGCTCAGGCGGATGCAGCCCCAACTTAATTGTTCGAGATTCAGTATGCTCATTAATTATAATTACCTGCCAAATCAGTGTAATCTTTTCGCATAAGGTACAAATGAAAAAATAATTCAGAATGTCATTTGGATCCAGCAAGCACTTGTGCATAAGAAAATTAATATTGCAACATACAGAAGTTGCCTCCAGAATAACTTTATAGCTGGTTATGAACCTTCAAAGATAGCGATATATAATAGGTGCAACTCAATTTGACACAGCCAATGGTACATCATTTGGATAATGATTTTACATCTATACTTCTATACTATATATAAAGGGAATACCCCTTTTGGTCTTTTGGTGTTACGTAACTACCTGTCTAATATGGTGACATGTGGGCATGCTAAGAAAATTTAAGAAAGTGACACAAAATAAAAACCTTAACTAGTAATAACTACCTCTAAGGACATGTTTAGTTTTCACAAACTAAACTTATTGAAAAATGTAGTTAAAATAAATTCTAAAGGCCGAGCCTGATATTATAAAAATAGCATATTGCTAACTTCATTTTCGCACGCATCACATGTGCCATGGTAACTAGCACGAATAATGTCAGGAAAACTGATCATTTCTGTATTAGTTTCGGAGGACAAGGTTGTGTTGAGACTGTTGGCTAAAGCCCTACCAAGAGGAGACTAACTTGCTAATTGTCTAATCAAAATACCTTAAAGAGGCTAGTAGTAGACAATTATAGTGAATGATGGGAAACTATTTGGAAGAACATGCATAAATAAAATAACAAAGCACCCCAGTACCTGCAACAAATTGGCAGTTGCGTAGTCAGCGGAGCCGAGAACATAGAGTCGACTTGCTTTCCCATCTGCATAAGCCCACTTCATAGTAGCTATAGGGATCTTGTCCAATTTATACCCAAGATTCAATTTACATATAGGAGCATTTTGGATGTTACGTAACTCCTTATCGTTTTCTACTTCAGTTTTTATATTTGAGGCAGATGGAACACCCCAAAAAGAAATCTCTCCACTGCTGTATCCAACTGCTACTTTACTGCCAAAAGGGCAAGCCCAGCATGCAGCTGTTACTTCTTTTGTCTCATAAGATCGTGTTTGCAACATGACTCCACCAGTTGTAAAAATGGCTTTGCTATCTTGAATTGACCATAATGTGATAAAACCATCTCTATAAACTAAGAGAACCCTGCATCAAAACAAGATGGCAAGATATAAGAATTTGCAAAATCCGTGTATTGTAGGAAAAAAGTTAAGTATAATCTCAATATAGATGGCACCACCAATGATGCTTTTGCAAAAAGCAGCAGCTGCAGGGTTAATCCAAGATGATAAATTCAACTTCTAAGTGGAATACAGCAAAACGTTGGGGAGTGCATATAATATAAATGTGGAACTATGTGCTATCTAGTATGGACTTTGATTGGCTTGGGATAGAGTTCATCATAAGGTCCTATTGGCAAAATGATGCATTTGAGGCTACTGAGGCAAGTATAAGAAACAACATAATCCACCGTGCTTCAGTATCTTACGAAGGATCACATATGGCCTGACGATCGGGGGTGCTGTTTACTTCATGGATGGACACCTTGGCTTATGGGACCACAACAGAGGAACATTTGTAGATTCCGGAAGGAGGACTTTGGAGGTGACCTATGAGTTCAAGGGGGTGCTTTGGGCATTTGCATCTCAGATCAAAGTCTTCACTTTGTGAGACTTAGGCCGGCCAGAAATCAGAAAACGAAAGCGAAAACTACGCCGTACACCATGATTTGTTTAGAAAGAAAGGCCAGTTAAAGGTTCATCGAAGTACTAGACAAGGCAGAAGAGAAAGATGATTAGCAAAGAAGGCAAGAACGATTAGATTGGATGCTGGTTAATAATACAGCAGGAGAACACATTAACTTATTGGCACTTGACAAGATATAACTATTTTATGTTCCCATGAAGGCAAAGAAAAAGGGAGATGAAGGAGGGACAAATAGGTAAAAGTCTCCAAATTTTGTAACAATGTGCCATAAGTTCAGTCAGTTATGGATGTAAGAGGTAATACCTACTGCGGATGTTAGATGTCCGCTAATCTTCAAACTGTGGAGTTCATGTTACAATGGATAGGATCATAGAAGAGGAATCCTAACCAAGGCTTCAAGATTTGAAACAAATGATCAGATATTCAGGCCCATAAATTACAGCATGACAAGAATAATAGCCATGACAAGAACCAAATCTTAGTCCAAGATTGGGCTTGTTAAGAAGCATCTCGCCAAACGTACCAAAGCTTCAAAGGGAATTGGGGAAAGAATTCGTTTTAAAGGCGCATGTTACAAAGACCAATGTTACATGGACTCGGTACTAGTGTCCGAGTAGGATACGTGTCCGAGTGTTGGATTCGTCTATTTTTCAAAACCCAAGACACGTGGACACGGCAAAATATTCCTATATGTTCTTGTATTTTACTTATCCCTTAGTCTAAATGGTGTTTAAATTACGCATATCGTTTTAATTTAACCTGAGATCATCTCAAATCATTAACGAACTAAAAGAAATACTATAATGTAGTGTTCTTAATGGCATATCCTACGGGATGTGCCGGACACATATCCCGTACCCATATCCAAGTGTCGAGTACTTCATACATTTTGAAGAATCCATGTAACATAGCTCAAAGACATCTTCCAGCTTTTCTCTCTCTCTCTCTCTCTTTCTCTCTGGTTACCATTTTTTTTTTCTCTATTTTGTCAAACTACTACCGTAAGGAACAAAGGCAGAATACATCAATTTGATGGATTCAGACAGAAAATTCAGCCCTAAAACCCCCCACCCAAGTTGTGATTGTAAAGAAGCAACCTCATCGTGAAGGGGAATTGTGGGAAGTCTTGTTAAACTAAAGCCATTTGTATACATATGACTCAGTTTGGAGTTGGGAAATTGGACTTTCACCGACATCCACAGGCCTTCACCATTCACTATGAGAAAGTTGAATAGAATGCTTTTGGCCCTAGAATTCTTGGTCATGCATGACAAACTACGTTAAAGTGCTCTATGCATACCTATATCAGGCAGTCAAGTAGAATGCTGTTGGCCCTAAAACCCTTGGTCAGGCATAAAGTACAATGCCCTATGAAAGGTGAAGGAATTCTTGTAAGAATATCCTATGTAACCTGATATGGTAATTTGCCAAAACCCAATTGGTTTTTGCTCGATCTAACAAGGCATACCTGTAATTCCGTCTGACTGCTAGTGATTGATACACACCGGTTAATGGTGCACCTTAGTTACGCCTTAGCCGTGGTGCAAGATAAGGATGGAGGAAAGTGAGAGAGCCTATCTCCAAGAAGTTCGTGATGGGTTCGAACTCTACTACGAGTGCTATGAAAGTATGGCTAGGTCCCTATTCACAATACCAGCTTTTCCATCCCATCAAGGACAGCATTCGGGTGCGTAGAGAGAGTAGAAGACCTAGCACACAGTCAACATGGCCGGAGGTGGTAAATCAGGGTTACTCAATCATGCTTTATATTCACGTTAGATTACTTATATTCGTTCATTTGAACATGTTAACACTTTTGTCACTATTTTCGTTTCTTCAGTCCCTTGTTATCGAAAAGCAATAGCAAAAAGAGAGGGAAGTGCCAATATAGGGACAATTACCTCTTATTTTCAGCTGTTGGTTGAGGCAGTATATGCATTACAGCAGTATGCTCGATAGAATCCCCTATACGAGTTTGATTCATCAAGTCAAAATGTGCTAAAGGTGGAAAACAGATTAACGGGAGTTAATAGAAAGGAAGAAAACAAACTTCCGTTCCGAAAAAAGGTACTTTGAAATCTTTTCTAGAGAACGAGCTCTAGTACTCAACTGTTCAACTATTCTTGTTTATCTCGTGATTGGTCTATGAAAAACATCAGCTGTTCATCTATGAAAGGCATCCAATTCATACCATATCTAAGTAATTTCGAGATAGAATAGAAAGAACCCAGTTATACATATAGACGAACAAGTAATATGATCTGGATCGTTATAAAGCAAGACGTCTAAAGGGAATAGTTTTGGCCAAAACCAACCCACATATTACGCTTTTTGGCTTTATCAAGTTAAGTTGAGTCGTGATCATACTAACAAGTTATACAGAAAAGCAACCACGAACTAGTTACACATCTAGAGATGCAAATATCGCAGAGAACAGGTTTAAATGGACAAAAGTAAGATGAATGAGCAACAGCTTCTGAACAAGAATACTTCTCACCATGAGATGCTGAAGATGGGATTCTGTATTTCATCTGTACTATGTTGCATGGTTCTCTATTAAGCTGCAAAACTGAAATATTACCAACAGAGTCTCCAAGATACCTGCCAGGAAATATACAGCATTCACAGCTCAAAGAATTCTAGTCCTGTAAATCATTTACACCTATAAGAAACACTTACATATAAAGCGAACGTGGCAGGGTCGTAAAAGAGGTAATTTCTTCTTTTGAAACGTGCACATAAGACAACAATCTCCGTTCTATGTCCCAGACCTGCTTAGAATTCATTTAGCAAAGAATCCCAATATTACAGAACAAGAAAGTACTACATGAAAGGATTCAGTAAAAAGTAAAATCAGAAGGATAACTTCAATAAACCATGAACTTCATCGATTATGTTTGTCGAATGACTTGCCTCAATGTGATTATTGGCATTTACATGTAGAAGGATTCCTTGGTTCTCAATAAACTGCAAGATCAGTTACATATGTATCAATAAATGTCTTATAGATGAGCTCTAGTATACCAGAAAATTCAGAGAAACTTGAACAACTGAAGTTTATATTAGCACGAAAAATGCCTCTCAGTTTACTACATTGACTAGACAATGTTTCACAGGACACATACCTGCAAAAACTTGCTTGAAACGGTTTCAGCCGATACCAGTAAAGCTTGAGTGTTGTCCTTCCCAAATAACTTGATCCGGCCATCTCTGAGAAATATCCCTCTATCTCGTTAAACTCTACCAAATTAAACCCAATCTACAATGTAAAGGATGCAGTAGTGTGTTTGTCAGATAACTGACACCTAATAAAACGTTAAAATTTTTCTCTAATCAGAACACCACTGCAGAATTGCAGCACTGGAGCCACTTTTGAAATGCAGAACATTAAATATGATTATGCTGCTTTTGTAATATATAGCTAGAGCAACGTGAAATGCGCTAGTAAAAACAAATGAGCTTCACAGTATCTTAGCACTGATAAGATAGTCAAGGTATGTAAAACGTTAATGAAAAGTCAAAATGCATACAACAATTGTGTATATGAAAAGGTCTTACACCAAGAGTACAATGACAGGCACGATGTTCAGTAGACGTGGCTGACAAGATCAACAGAAAATGACTTATCTAACTTAAAGGGCAGGAGTAGCTTACTTGGTAGAGAGAGCGAATATCTTCTGAATGGAGTCATAAGCCAACAACAGAGACCCTGATGGAATGCCATAGTGGAAAACTAGGCGTGGGTTTACATCCTCAGGTTTCAGACCCTCTGAGCTCCCTCCTGGCTGCAAAACAATCAGTAAGAATTATCAAAACCACTACTCGCAGACTCTGTGCGAATGCTGGCAAGTGGCAGCTCAGAAAATAGCATCAAGAAACTATGAGGTTACTTATGCCGTCCATGTTCTTTACGGGACAGTCCTTTCATTCTCCTATTTTTCTCCTTATCGAGTTAGAGATTTGTATATCTTAACCATTTCAAAATGTTTCAAACTAGTTTGAGCATAATCATACATAATAGAAAACCGACATTGCTCAGACCAGCTGAAGGATTCTCCAGTTCTCTTGACGCTCCCGGCCTGAAACCTCATTCCCCCCATCTCCGCAAACGCTTTATGCAACTAAAGATTCACACGGTGAAACTTGTCCACTTCCTTTTCAAGCACCCTTGGTGCCACTGCCCAAGTAGGATTTCACTAAGAATACGCCAACCTGAAGCACAAAGCGCGAAAGTTCATACAACGTAGCTTGTACACAACTCGTCCCTAAATATTTTACATGTAAAATGTTTTCTCCTATTTAATGCTCAATAATTAATTTGTTTCGTTGGAATTTTTTTCTACCGTTCCCTCCAATTTAAGGTACCAAAATGTGCAGTCCTGAGCCCGAAGTACTAAACCCGCACGAAGTGGCTCCGACATTTCTCCATGTACTCCATTAAGTGGTTTCTTAGTTCAAAGCAAGCTCAATAATACGTTTCACCTGATCATCTCCTCCAATTAAAAGTGACATAAAGTAAAGAGATCTTAAAGACTTGACATAGAGAGCTTCTTTCACTTTTGAAAGAGGTTATTTTCACTTTACTCATCTACTGCCTCGATAAAATGCGTCACTGAAGTACACTTTTAGCGACAAAAGATGGTGGACTACA
>JAVXUP010004176.1:0-39163 GCA_033070095.1 Escallonia herrerae | reverse complement strand
GTGCACCTTCAGTCTAGCCGTATTTCTTAATTTTCACATGCTCATTGATGATGTGTGGGACAATGTTGCAAGTGGCTGCAGAATATCATTGTTGGTTTTGAAATTTAAAGAAAGAGATGATAACCCGAGTAGGCGTCGACCTTTGGTAACTTTGGCAACGTTTATACTGGAGACCAATTATTTGGCAACTTGAATACACATTTACAAAGCACATATCTGTTTGGCACATCGAACATGAACCAGTATACGTACAAGATCCAACAATGTTTTAACTTTCGGGTGTTACTGGTGCCGCAAACCATTCATTGGCTCCGCTACCGGGGTAGTATATCAGACATTGTCAAGTTGTTAAGTGACAGATTGTTATAGCATGTTTGATGGTGATCAGCAATTCTTCCAACGGAGAAGGCAGGTCGTTCGGGTTGGCATAGGGTTACAGTGTCACTCATTAGCATTTTAAAAACAGATGGCATTGCTGGCCTGTCATACGCGTCTTCTTGAACACACAATAGTCCAACATGCATGTATCTCAAGAATTCGTCATCATGTGTATCATTCAATAGTGAATCGATTAATTCCAAACATTTTCCTTGATTCCATAATTGCCATATCTGCATCACAGTTTGATCGAGGTAATATTAGGATAAGTCATATACCTAACATTGTAACCAGTTCTGAACTTACATATGCTAGAAGGCTAGGGGCGTGCTCGGAGAGATGGAATTTAGCATTTGTTCTTCCCGTTATGATCTCAAGCAAGATGACCCCAAAGCTAAAAACATCAGACTTGATGGAATATAGTCCTTCCATTGCAAATTCTGGAGCGATATATCCACTGCCAGAGAAACACAAGACATGTTTTAACGATCACGTGGTGAAAGCAGAAATGGAGGGACCTAAGAAATACATATTTGAAATTTGTAGAATCAGGCCAAGTAAAGCTAGGTAGTAAGAATTTGACAGCCGATGAAAGAAGAAGATGTAAGCTAAAATGATGATATACTAAGTTCCGACTATTTTGGCAGTGTTAGCTGCACTGTCACTTCCTCCAAAGATCCTTGCCATTCCGAAATCAGAGATCTTAGGATTCATGTCCTTGTCCAGTAACACATTGCTTGGTTTCATGTCCCTATGAATGATCCTAAGTCGAGAATCTTGGTGAAGATATAGCATTCCCTTGGCAATTCCCTTTATGATGTCTAGACGTCTGCTCCAATTCAGTTGTGCACGCTTCTTGGGATCTAAGCAAATAAAAAGTTATAATGATGAGATAAAACACAGTAACGCGAATTTCCAGAATATCACAAGATAGAAAAGGAATTAAGTCTTGTGAAAGAAATCCAAGAGCACAAACCAATGAGGAAGGTATCAAGGCTGCTATTAGGCATATATTCGTATATCAATAGTCTTTCCTCTCTTTGAATGCAAAATCCCAAAAGTCTGACAAGATTTTTGTGTTGAAGTTTAAGTATTAGTAGGACTTCATTCAGAAACTCGTCTGAACCTTGCTCAGAGATGTTTGAGAGCCTTTTTACTGCCACTTCCTCCCCATCTGGTAAGATACCCTTTTAAGCGAGAAACATGGTAAGCCCAGTTGATTGAATGAAGTGACGTAAAATTTTGAAGTTTAGAAAACCAGTTGGGAACATATTGCTAGAAAAAGCTATATACCTTATAAACAGGGCCAAAACCACCTTGTCCCAGCTTATTTAAGTCAGAAAAGTTATCAGTAGCTGCATTTAGAGTGTCCATATCAACAAACGGAAGCTCTTGAAGATTCAGGCCGGTCCTTCCTTGCATATTTTCCTTCAGGTAGTTGATGTTATCGGGGTCATCCATGTCTTCAACTTGAATATCTTGCCTAGATATACTGTTTTCCCCTGGCATGGAGGGGAGATAGGCTAGAATGTTAGGAAGAAAAGCAATATTAATCCAGAAGAATGCCCTCACTAGAAAATAGAACTATACCTTTTGCAGTTTGACTAAGACAAACACGATATATACAAAAACCCAGCAGCGCCACCACTAGCATTGTTGATCCAATTGCAAAAAGTAAAATCATCCATATTTTCTTTTTGTCACCTGGTTTGGAATGTGGAAAAAATTAATGAGAAAAATATTTTGATACCTTAATTATATGATTTGCCCAAGGTTATCCAATTAACACAACTTTTTAACATAATCCGGATTGCAAAATACTGTAGAGGTACTTACTTGGTGTTGAGGAAGGTGGTCTAGTTGCATCTCCAAAAAAATCATAGAGCTCGTACCTTAAGTAGCAGCTACGACTAAGAAGCCTTGCGCCACGAGAGAAATACCAAAGGGAAATGTTTGTTATGGCAGTCTCAAGGCATAGACTACAGTCATCTGGAGATAAGTCTCTAGTGCACTGCGCAAGAGCATGAACTGTTTCGTTGGCAAATTGTACCTTTTGAGAAGCATTCATAGCAGCTGAAGGATCAAAAGCTGCCACGTTGCGGAGATTGTGTAACGTACTGTTCACGAGAAGTGGAAACCGTTCTGCCTTCGAAACATTTTGTGTATTTTCTTGAACTATGTTTCCTGTAACGTCCAAAAGGCCAAAAAAGTTCTGAGTTGAATAGCGCAATTGGCATTTTTCTTCCCATACAACTGCTTCATTTGAGTTTGGACAAAGCTTTTGGATGTCTAGTGCTGCAGTTGCTATGCATTTTCCACAGTCATCCTTCGAAGCATATTGGTAGCAGAGATACAGACCATAAACGGAATCTGGATCATCTCCTGTGGAAGATTTGGCAAAGTCGGAGACCGAAGCATTTGAGGTTAAAGAAACAAAGAGACTACTGACATGATCCTGAAATGAATTATATGTAAAGTTGGCTGTGTTTGAGCAGATGTTGTACGGAGGATCTGCAGCACCAGCAAGATCATGAAGGACGACAAGGAAAGAGTGAAACAATACTATGCGATAAACTTTCAAAGTGCATTGAAGGAAAGACATCTAGGCTTTCTTAGTGATCTGGAACTGTGAGCACTTTTAGGCTTAGGCTGAGCCTGAGCCACTTGGGGTATAAAAGAAGACCAACTTCCTGCAAATTTAGCTTGATAGGATTTTCCTGGAAATGCATCTAGGAAGGGTAACATCAAATTTAAATTTTCTTCTTCGAACGTCAACAATGATGCAAGCTCTGAAGACTGGAACACTCGAGTCTCGTCAATTTATTTGTTTTTCCCCGTCTTGTCCTTGTTTAGCATGGCGCCATGAAGGTTTACACATAACTATCTATATGAATTTCTAGGAAGGAGGTTCACAGATAACTATCTATCCAAAGAATCATCAACCTGGACCACCTGCTTTTCCAACCAATGGGGCTCCCATTGACTAAGAGAATTTGCCGAGGGAGTCGACTATATGGACCCCGGATTAAACTAAAACAAGGTTGCTCTCTTGATTAGCACTCAAGTATTTAACACCAAAACGTCGCATCTGGCTGCTTTTTGCAGAAAGATCCTTCAGATGTCATAGTATGTAACTAACTTTTTGCAGAAAGGTCCTTCAGATGTCCGTATGTAAGGTCTCCAGCATGCAATTGCTACTGCTTTCCAAATTACTAATGTCTATCAATGCACAAGTTGCTGACTTTTGGATCTTAAGTACTGTTGATAATATTAATTTAATACGTCCAAAAATTGCCACCAATAAATGCCAGTAGATTTTTGGCTTAGATATCTTATGTTTATGCAATGGGATAATATTATCCCATACCTTCAGTTTGAAATATTAATATATGCTTATGGCTTTGTTTCCTACTTGCAGCTCCTTAAAGCAATGATTGGAAACCATGTGGAGATAGGCGCAAACTCATGCATTCACAGGGGCAGGTGAGCTTCTTTTGACTTTGAATATACTTGTACGTGTTATTGCATGTGGTTTATGGATTGATCATTCCGAGTTGCTGAAGCATAAAACGTTACCACAATATTTCTTTTGCAGTTGGAGCTTAAAAGGCAATTGAGCTTAAAAAGGCAGACCTATTCGTTTTTCTTGTGCATTTTTGTAAAATGGCTGTTGAACGTGAAGAGGAATTTTCTGCTGCTGTTAATCTGTAAAAAGAATATACATCTTTTCTGCTATGCATGTGCTCCTGGTATATCATACATAAATCCAGTTTATGTACCAAAAAGAAACGAGGTTTCAGTTTCCTTGATTTGCTTATCGTGACCTTACAGGACATTGTTATTGGAACTCCTGGTCGCTTGAAGGACTTGATTGAAATTGGGGTTTGCATCCTAAAGGAGGTTTCTTTTGTGGTGAGTATGTGATATCCTTTTATATTGACATCATGTACACATTTTTGTTCAGGCTATTTCTGATCTCTGGGAGGTTTTTCAAGTGAAGCCCTTTTTTTCTAGAGCAGACTGAACTGCCAAAATCCTTGTCTAGTTTTTGCCTTGCTTGTTGGCAGTTTTAAGACGCGTAATAGTCATTTTGCCGGTTTATAAGATGCCCTACTCTCTAATTGTGTACCCTAATAAAGCTCACCCTTAGGTAAATCATGTTTGAAGCCTCTTGGATTTTATAAGGTAGGCTAAGCTTCATCTCTCAAACAAGTGTCCAATGATTGAACTCGAAAGACGTAGAAGTTGTTTGAGAAAACAAACCGAACACTTCATTCAAATCAAAACATGTAAAATTTGTTGGAGGTTTGTCTGGAAAAACTGACCACCTTCAAACCTCGCGTTGGAAAAAGGAAGCTGTTTGCTTTGGTTGATAAAAGGAAAAGTAGTGTACTACTACTGATTGAGGAGATGAGATGTAGTGCGCCAGCCATCCTGCTAATTAATCTGCAAGCAGTTGCTTGTTTTTGGTGATAATTTTATTATAGTCAAAGTGTCTGGGAATTAAGAAGTTGTGAATGTTGGGATTTACATTTCAGGACATGGTAGGGAGGAGGGTCCCTTAATGTTGTAGAATCTTGATGTTTTCCAACTTCTGTAAATTTACAAGTCAATTGTCCTTGGCCTTGGTCTAGCGGCTGAGCCCCTGGCTTCATATTTTCGGTGTGGCATGCTCAATGAATCTGTAGAGAGAGGCCTTGACCCTTTATTCTTATGATACATGCCTAATGGATTGCTGAACCCATCAAACCGGAAACATGAGACCATGAAGTGAGAATATCATGGGCAAGAGGGGAGACTTGGTCGGATTTTCTCAGAGAACACATCATCCAACTTGAGCTCACACCCTGACATTCTGTATCATCTCTTGCAAAATGCATCACAACAATCTGAGTCCCTACTAAAGTTGACATTCTTGCACCAGTCAAGCTAAGGAGAATATTTTCTGTCTCATTGGAAGTTTAGCTATGGATAAGAAAGAATAATTTGGCGCCAAATATGATTTCCCTGTGCTATATATACTCGTAATTAAGACAAGAGCATTGCATCCAAGATGCAGAATGCAGGAAATTTGTACAAAAGTGGGGTCTTACATGGTATGAAGAGTCTCAGTTTGGTGGCTAAGAATGACTTGCCTGCTCACCCAAGGGCTCTGCAATCGAAGTATCATGTCATCGGAACCTCTGTTTGGTTTCCAGGCAGTCATATTTTGGCCAGTCTGACTGGCTCTTGTTAGTCATGCAAGGCCTTCTCTTTAAAAGATTGTAAAACTCTTGCAAAATTATCAATACAAAAGAAAGACAAAGCAGAAATAGCATAAATGGAACACGAAAAATCTGCAAAACATCTGGCCCATGATCAATGACGTAAACTGATTTTCACTTGTGTAATGTGAACTCAATGTTCTTGTGCTTGACTGCTTATTCCCCTTTTGTCGTATTAATGTTTTGTGTCGAAGTGAGCTAACATTTCTACTGAACAATTGGGGGTTTCCCCAGGTCCAAGGAATAATATTTTGGTGAGTAAATCATGCCCATTCAAGCCTATGCTTAGAGTTCATATCCCTAGTGTGATGTTAATTGCAATCGAAGTTTTAACTTTTGCGGATCAACTATCTAATTCTAGAATTGCAACAAGATGTTATGTTTATTGATTCATCAAGAACCTGCTATTTCAGGCTCCAAATCCTTCCAAAGTAGTGGCATGTTGTTCCAAAATATTTTTGCAGTTGTCTTCTATTTTTGGATGGTGGCAGAGAGCTCTGATTCATCAGGCACTTGACATCTATATGTTTTCATTGTTCAAACCCTATAACAAATTCTAGACTACAGTAATTTTTTGAGTTCTATCCTTATGCTTTATGGCCGTGAGTCTTGGCCGGCATAGTGGTTCCACTAAAGACTGGGATATCCGATCACAGAGATTATCGCTAATGAACTTCTATATATCACGAGTGTATTCCTGTCCCCTTTAGCTTAATAATCCTAGTTCTTACTTGGTAGCATTTTGCTGTCAAATCTTGATCTTTCTAGGTGTCATGGGGTGGGATAAATCTATATCATAATTTTGGGGATATGGGTTTTGCAGTTTTAAAGATTTGCTATTTTTGTTTTGATAGTTTGGATAATGCATCTCTCTTTTCTGCTTCTCTGTTTGCATCATATGATAGTTGAACTTGTATAAATGTTTACTTGAGTGCATGGTTGTTTTTCATATGATTGTGTCTCTTCTATTGTGTAACTAATGATTACATATGATCGAATTGTTCAAGTTTCATAACATAAAAGGCAAAGAAGAATTTTGTCATTTGGAAAAATTTGCAAAATATGATGCAAGAATGAAAGGGGCTACGTTGACAAGTTTTTACCTTTCTTAATGCATTCTGTTTGTCGACTAGTTTTTCGGTTCAATTTGACGTATGTTATACCGGTTAAATTTATAATTTTCTTTCTTGACTTTTTTTATTTTCAGGTTTATATGTCGGGAAGATATCAAAACTTTTGTTGGACTTTAAAGAATCGCTATGCACTGTGATGACATTTTGGATGAAATGTTTGTATCTTTAGGTTTGGTTGTTCAATGACATTACATTTGTATTTTTTTGAAATTGAGAATTTTTGGATGGTTATGTAATTAGGATGTGAACGTTGGATATGCTATGGTTGATGAATGACATTAACTTGTTTATAATGATGAGTTTATAGGCTCGATAAATCGACTTGGTTGTTCATTATTTGTGTTGGATTGGAGCAGGATTACCCAAACTATACTTGACTTTCACATTATTTTTGGGAAAATGCTACTATTATCGGTGTTAGGCCAGCGTATTTTTAACGAATTTCACAATATGTCAGGCAAAAAATTAGTGACAATTGCTCAAAAGTGCCATAAATAGGAACGACATTTTTAAGACGATGATAGTGTCTCTAAATTAACGACATTTCAAAGATTATGCCGCCAATAAAAACTGACACTTTAATGTAAGCATTGCTAGAAAATGACGCTAAACAAAACTAGCACTTGATAAAAGTGTCGCTAGTTTAATGACATTTTCAAGATAATGTTGCCAAATAAAAACGGGCACTTTTCTAGAAACGTCGCTAACTCGATAATTTTTTCTAAACTGTCGCATAAACAAGTTGAATATATTGTACAAAAGTGTCGTAACTTCAATGCCGACATGTCCAAAAAGTGTCGGGAAATTCCCGACAGACGAATTTGCGATGTTTAAGAAAAAAAGTTGATAAAATATCGGGAAATCACTTTGCAACACTTTTACTATCTTTGACGATATTTTTCTAGTGTCGCCTAATCTACTTTTTTTGTAGTGGACATTGCACACAACTGTCGCACCATTACACCACTCCACTAATATAGTCGTGCCCCCGGCTTTCTAGCACATTACAGCGCCCTTGATGTTGGTCCATCTATTTACCACGTCATGCGCGTTCTACCATGGACGTGGAACATGCTTCCACCCGTTCTCCGAGGGATTGCAACATTCCGAGGGGATCCACTCGCAATGCTTCAACACGAGGACCCTTTGGCGTAACAGGTTCACTCTCAAAGACACTATCTCCGCTTGAGGCTGCTTGCATGACACTAGGCATGTCTCTGAGCTGTGACCACGTCACACTTACATTATTGGTGTTCGTCGAAACTCCCAGGACAATGACCCTCGGGTCACTCCGAGACGAGAACAAGTCTTCGGGGGGCATCGTGCCTATCCTAGGAATGGCAATGAGATGGGTCGGATGCGGATCTTATAAAATGCGAATCCGTCCCGCTCTTCATGAAACTTCGCCCCGCCCCGCATCGAGTTATGTATGTGGAATACCATAACCGATCTTGTGTAAATTTAGGAAACTCATACCCACCCCGATCCGCCCTGCCCTTGCTGTGGCACAAAGGAATTAGTGGAAAGACTCCAACAATACAAACCAGCTTTCTTATGGATCCTTTCTCCTTCATCACCTTCCTTACATGCTCAACTTCTTCCCACTCTCCATCGGAAGCATAAATATTTGACAACGTCACAAAATCTCCGGGTCTCTTCAACTCCATCTTCAAAATATCCTTAGCCATCCGCTTAGCCAGATCTCTTCTTTTGTGGACTTTACATCCATTAAAGAAGGCCTCAGCAATTGAATCCGTAACTTCCATTGGCATCCAGATCTCTTCTTTTGTGATCCATTAAAGAAGGCCCCAGCAATTGAATCCGTAACTTCCACTGGGATTTTCTTTGCCAAATTATAAGCTTCTTCCATTCTCCCAGAACGAGAAAGAAGATCCACGGCACAAGCATAATGTTCCTTACTGGCATTAACCCTATAAGAGAATACCTAGAGGCGGCGAATGTTCAAAAGAAAGATGCCACTGCCATCATGGATTTTAGTTCTTAAGAAATGAGACTCCCAGCGTGAGGAGCAAAGAATCAAGCCAGAAGAATACAGTGGCGGAACCAGGATTTCATCCCAAGGGGGCTAAAAATATATCGAAGGAGGTAAATATTTTTATAAGTAAAATAGCACACAAAAACAAAGTGCACTTTTCCAGTCATGTTTTATTATCGCGTTAACCTAATTAACTTAATTTCAACCCACCATTCAACTAAATAACATATCCGACATCTCAATCTAATTGGGTCTCATCCTCCATCAACAATCTCTAATCTAAGTGCTCAATGCACGATTAACATCCATAAAGCATCAATTAATAATCTAAATTATCAAATACACAACTAACAACCTAAAATTATTAATCAAATAATCAATTCTCAATAGCAAAAGAAATTGTTCAAAATGCACACTGACCTCAGTCCTCAGAAATCAGAACGGCGTCGTTGTCGCAATGTTGTCGGTGACTGAAACTCAAAGTCAGATCTGTAATTTCACTATTTCAAGTGCCGTGACCGCCGAACGGCAGTGGCGGAACTTCCTCGATTCGTCCGCCGGCTCGTAGACAGTAGATCTAAGCTAGATCTGCCAGATCTGATCTGACCTAAGTAGTCAGAGTTGGGTGGGGACTGGCCAGAGTTGGGGTGGGGACTGCCGGACTGAGGAGGGCCTTCATCGGCTTTGCACTTCGGAATCGGGGGATGGCGACCAACCTATGAGCCCAGCCGACGACCGGTGGCCGTGAGTCGGTGGGTGGTGCCGGCATGCGGCGAGCCGCGGTGGCTGAGAGACGAGAGAGGAGGAGAGATGCCGGCGTGAGAGCTTCACTTGACGCCACGGCGACCGCTGATCAGCGTTAGTGGGTAAGTGCGTTACCTTACGGCGTTGAGCCGAGGCTGCTGAGCAGATGACCAGTGGCCTTTGTGTGGTGCCGCGGTGACTGAGAGAGAGCCGAGAGAGGAGGAGAGCTGGAGAGGTGCCGGCGTGCCGCGGTGAGCCGGTGACTATGAGACTGTGAGAGCCGGCCGAGAGAGGATGAGAGAGAGAGATAGAGAGAAAAAGGGAAAGTTGCAAATGAAAAAAAAACACTATATATATTATTTTTTATTTTTAAAATCTAAGGGGGGGCTATAGCACCCCCTCGTACAAGCATGGTTCCGCCCCTGGAAGAATAGATATGAAAGAGTCAGAGTCTTCCTCACCTGGGCTTTATTGTTGCTTAGCTCCATCTAAGAACTTTCAAGAATCCTTATCTCTTTCTATCCCCGGGATTCATCGAAAAGACTGAACTTGTTGATTGATTCGGCCGGTGTCTCTTTGCAGCCGACAGAGGAGAGTTGAGTGAGAGAGAATAAGTGATCTAGGGTTTAGGACAAAAACTTATATATATTACATGGGATTTGGATCCCCTGCTGTAACCCATGGTTACAGCAGGGGTGCTGTGATGGTTGCTATGAGAGAGGGAAGAGAGAGGGATGGACCAGCTGGGATGGATGCAAACCATGGTTACTCTCTCTCTTCCCTCCCTCTCTCTTCCCTCTCTCACAGCAACCATCACAGCACCCATGCTGTAACCATGGGTTACAGCAGGGGATCCAAATCCATATTACATGATAGACGGCTAAGATTAAAGATCGTATATGGTAAGTATACTAGGGTGGATACGGGTGGAGGGGCGGGGCGGATATTGGGGCGGGTTGGACAAAATACCATACCCGACCCTAGCCCGCTGCGAGTTAAAAAAAACTACCATACCCGCCCCTTTGACTCGGTCAAAGTTAACATAACCCGCTCCTATTGGATTGGAGCGGGTCGGAGATCCACCGGTTGCGGATTTTATTTCCATCCCTAGCCTAGCCGCCTGACAATCGATTGTTGGGAATTCTCCCCCACTGCTGTTAGGTTCTCCACATCTCTTGACGCTCCCCGTGGGACTCTACAAGGGCTTTGGACCAGTGACTAGAGTAAGGGTATTCTCTGATCATGCCGACGTAGTGCAGTCAGTCTTTTCAAACAGGAAATGGAGTTGTGTGGGGCAGTCAGGACAAATATGTTAACCGACAATCTGAAGGACCACTAGCATTTGTGGGCCCCCTGGTGATGTGTCAAGGGGACGCCACGTGACGGCTAATGACACATGGATACGTTTGCTTATAGATAATAGTGGACTTTCGACTTCATTTTGGGAAAACTTCATTTGCTAAAGTCACTTTCTCCATCAAGAACTCAGAGTTACAGAATTCCAGAGAGAGAAACTTAACTGGACCCTGACGCTAGACTCTAACGCTAGACCATAACATTGGACCTTGACTTGGACCTCAGCTCTGATTGTTGACTATCAGCCTTATTCGTCTCAGTCTTGCCCTCGCAGTACTCTCACCCCTTAGGCCCTGTCTAAGAAGCCTTGCGATCTACCCTTACTCCACTCTCACTGTGTCCCACTACTGAATACCTGACTGCTGACTCTGACTGTATCTTTTGTGACACCTCCAGGTAAGTTACGAAACTTCTTCCTTGGCATCAACTACATATAGCTAGTTGTACATAGAAATGCGTAGCAATAAGTTGGCAAGCTATGACTATATATGGCGCATTGGTTCATGTGCTAATGTGCACCTTCAGTCTAGTCGTAGTACTTAATTTTCACATGCTCATTGATGATGTGTGGGACAATGTTGCAAGTGGCTGCAGAATATCATTGTTGGTTTTGAAATTTAAAGAAAGAGATGATAACCCGAGTAAGCGCCGACCTTTGGTAACTTTGGCAACGTGTATACTGGAGACCAATCCTTTGGCAAATTGAATACACATTTAAAAACACTTATCTGTTCGGCACATCGAACATGAAGCGGTATGCGTACAAAATCCAACAATGTTTTAACTTTAGGGTGTTACTGGTGCCGCAAACCACTCATTGGCTCCGCTACCGGGGTAGTATATCAGACATTGTCAAGTTGTTAAGTGACAGATTGTTATTTCATGTTTGATGGTGATCAGCAATTCTTCCAACGGAGAAGGCTGGTCGTTCGGGTTGGCATAGGGTTACAGTGTCACTCATTAGCATTTTAAAAACAGATGGCATTGCTGGCCTGTCATACGCGTCTTCTTGAACACACAATAGTCCGACATGCATGTATCTCAAGAATTCGTCATCATGTGTATCATTCAATAGTGGATCGATTAATTCCAAACATTTTCCTTGATTCCATAATTGCCATATCTGCATCACAGTTTGATCGAGGTAATATTAGGATAAGTCATATACCTAACATTGTAACCAGTTCCGAACTTACATATGCTAGAAGGCTAGGGGCGTGCTTGGAGAGATGGAATTTAGCATTTGTTCTTCCCGTTATGATCTCAAGCAAGATGACCCCAAAGCTAAAAACATCAGACTTGATGGAATATAGTCCTTCCATTGCAAATTCTGGAGCGATATATCCACTGCCAGAGAAACACAAGACATGTTTTAACGATCATGTGGTGAAAGCAGAAATGGAGGGACCTAAGAAATACATATTTGAAATTTGTAGAATCAGGCCAAGTAAAGCTATGTAGTATGAATTTGACGGCCGATGAAAGAAGAAGATGTAAGCTAAAAGGATAATTTACTAAGTTCCGACTATTTTGGCAGTGTTGGCTTCACTGTCACTTCCTCCAAATATCCTTGCCATTCCAAAATCTGAGATCTTAGGATTCATGTCCTTGTCCAGTAACACATTGCTTGGTTTTATGTCCCTATGAATGATCATAAGTCGAGAATCTTGGTGAAGATATAGCATTCCCCTGGCAATTCCCTTTATGATGTCTAGACGTCTGCTCCAATTCAGTTGTGTGCGCTTATTGGGATCTAAGCAAATGAAAAAGTTATAATGATGAGATAAAACACAGTAACACGAATTTCCAGAGTATCACAAGATAGAAAAGGAATTAAGTCTTGTGAAAGAAATCCAAGAGCACAAACCAATGAGGAAGGTATCAAGGCTTCTATTAGGCATATATTCGTATATCAATAGTCTTTCCTCTCTTTGAATGCAAAATCCCAAAAGTCTGACAAGATTTTTGTGTTGAAGTTTCAGTATTAGTAGGACTTCATTCAGAAACTCGTCTGAACCTTGCTCAGAGATGTTTGAGAGCCTTTTTACTGCCACTTCCTTCCCATCTGGTAAGATACACTTTTAAGCGAGACACATGGTAATTAGCCAAATTGATGCTACGAAGTTACGTAAAATTTTGAAGTTTAAAAAACCAGTTGGGAACATATTGCTAGAAAAAGCTATATACCTTGTAAACAGGGCCAAAACCACCTTGTCCCTGTCACGCCCCGAAAACGGAAGCCGTAACTGTAATCAAAGTTCCTGAAAATACTGCTATAACTCTAGTGACAGCGATATAGACAGAGCAACTAAATCCTTTGAAATAAAATATCTCCATAAAACAAAGAATCTAATGCAATCCGTTCTCTTAAAAATCCATTACAAAACAAATTTACTAAACGCAACGGCTAAACCAATCATATGAAATCAATTCTATCAAATTACCCGCTTTCGGGTAAAGTTCTCAAAACAAACTGCAATCTAATTATCTCAAAAGAAATCTCAAAGCTCCAACGTCGTCACACGGATCCTTAGTCACTTTCATGACCTGTGGCAAGGGGCAAGGTAGAGTGAAAGGGGTGAGCTCAAACAGCTCAGTAAGGTACAAAAACGACAAGATATCAAAGCAACAACTAACAGAGTCAAATGGCAATACTTGATGGAATGGGCAAACCAAATTCTTATATCAAATGCCAAAACAAACGTAATTAAGCATTAACCTTAAACATATAAATAATATGCCGGGAATGCTACACAACAAAAGTATACGATGACTATGTTGGTCATAAGACCCAAACGTCGAACCAAACGTACAAACATCAAACGTGTGCTACCGGTAGCGTGCTTGGCGTCCATTGATCGCCAGCACATAATCAAACGTGTGTCCAAAAGACCATCTCAATTTGAGAGTTGTTCAAACATAGCCGTTATTGTATCGAATTGACAAGCACCAAAGAAATAAGTATTGAGTGGAATTTCAAAACTCTTAACTCGAATTTTGTGTGAGCTCACGATAATCGATCAGAAAAACTTGGTGTACAAGGTAGTGGAAGAAAATAATAACAATAGTAACAACAAAGCCCAACAAGCTGAGACACGCGACAAGCCGCCTAAGCAAGTACGCGGTTTGGCAACTCTTAACAAAATGGACACAAAGTAGAACATGTACGAAGGGATTTAGTCATTTAATACCAAACCACAAATGTTACTGATGATTTGATGAATTAGATGGTAACACTGTACAAACACATAGGATAGGGAACTGGTTTCAATTATGATAGTGAAACAACACCCCTATAGTGAATCTGGTTCATGCCACTAAAAAGAGAAAATATGTAAAGCCACCATGGAACAAAATGGTTGGAAGTTGCCTCAAATGGCAAGGAGGCCGAATATCATTTGAGCACACAGCTTGGTCTTGGATTTCAGTTGGTAAGAGAATACGTAAATGCTGGAAAACTAGTTGTAACTACCAGCATTCTTATGTGCAAGTATGACCAAGTAGGTACACCATGGCCACGTGAGAAAGACACAAGCTGGTGGAAGACACTATGAGCAGGAAAAGATAGTCCATCCCCAATCTACACCACGCTGAAATTTCAGCTGTACCAATATTCTAAACATGGCTCAAAACCTTCAGAAAGGACAAAAGGAAGACCAATTCACCCAACGAGTGTGGGTTTGGAATAAACAGGCACATTCTTAAAAGAGTGATTACACAAACAAACAAATGGTGACCAATCAATTTGCATATGAATGGCATGAAATTTGCAGGGACTTGCATAATGTCACCATGCCAGCAAGGGGAATGAAGCCACACAGTGATACCATGTATGGCCACCAAAAATCCGAACAGAGTAGGATAGTTGCAGAACAGGAGTTAACATCGTTTTAGTCTTATTTACATACTAAACAGATTTTAATCTTGAAAGGGTTTATGAAACATGATTTCAATCATGGGAAAAATCCTAACAACCAGGGTTACACAAGAAATTAAAACCCCAAGCATCAAATCCTAAAATTATAAACTGATTACTCGATTCATGAAGGGGTGATACAAAGAGATTTAACCAAGGCAAATTCGTTCAAGGTACAAACCCTAACCACAACAAAAATGGGAAAACCTTTTTTCCAGATGTAAAGAATGAAACCCAAGCCACAGCAAAAAGCATTAAAATCCCTTACCTTATACGAGCAAATTCGCGAATTCTCGAAGTCCCAAGCTACACTACTTGATTATGCCGAATTTCTCCAAACGAACAAGAAATTTATGGATGAAAATTGAGAAGAGAGTGGGAGGGCCGGCTACCAGAGGAAACAAGAGGAGGGCTGGAAGAGAAAGAAGAAGAGCTATTTATATTAAAGCCCTAATTGGCAATTTATCCAAAACCCCCTGAACTTTATCCACTTATTCAAAAGGCACCAAAACTTTCATAATATAGCAAAAAGACCACAAGCTTGCTTATTTAGTTATTTAATTATTTTAAAGTAATAATATAGCATAAAATTTTTGGGGTATTACAGTCCCAGCTTATTTAAGTCAGAAAAGTTATCAGTAGCTGCATTTAGAGTGTCCATATCAACAAACGGAAGCTCTTGAAGATTCAGGCCGGTCCTTGCATATTTTCCTCCAGGTAGTTGATGTTATCGTAGTCATCCATATCTTCAACTTGAATATCTTGCCTAGATATAATGTTTTCCCCTGGAATGGAGGGCATGGAGGGGAGATAGGCTAGAATGTTAGGAAGAAAAGCAATATTAATCCAGAAGAATGCCCTCACTAGAAAATAGAACTAAACCTTTCGCTGTTTGACTAAGACAAACACGATATATACAAAAACCCAGCAGCGCTACCACTAGCATTGTTGATCCAATTGTGAAAAGTAAAATCATCTATATTTTCTTTTTGTCACCTGGTTTGGAATCTGGAAAAATTTAATGAGAAAAATATTTAGATACCTTAATTTTTTGACTTGCCCAAGGTTACCCAATTAACACACTTTTTAACATAATCTTGGATTGAAAAATACTGTAGAGGTACTTACTTGGTGTTGAGGAAGGTGGTCTAGTTGCATCTCCAAAAAAATCGTAGAGCTCGTACCTTAAGTAGCAGCTACGACTAAGAAGCCTTGCCCCACGAGAGAAATACCAAGGGGAAATGTTTTTTATGGCAGTCTCAAGGCATAGATTACAGTCATCTGGAGATAAGTCTCTAGTGCACTGCGCAAGAGCATGAAGTGTTTCGTTGGAGGCAAATTGTACCTTTCCAGAAGCATTCATACCAGCTGAAGGATCAAAAGCTGCCACGTTGCTGAGATTGTGTAACGTACTGTTCACGAGAAGTGAAAATCCTGCCTTCGAAACATTTTGTGTATTTTCTTGAACTATGTTTCGTGTAACGTCCAAAAAGCCAAAAAAATTCTGATTTGAATAGCGCAATTGGCATTTGTCTTCCCATACAACTGCTTCATTTGAGTTTGGACAAAGCTTTTGGATGTCTAGTGCTGCAGTTGCTATGCATTTTCCACAGTCATCCTTCGAAGCATATTGGTAGCAGAGATAAAGACCATAAACGGAATCAGGATTATCTCCTGTGGAAGAATTGGCAAAGTCGGAGACCGAAGCACGTAAGGTTAAAGAAGCAAACAGACTACTGACATGATCCTGAAATGAATTATATGTAAAGCTGGCTGTGTTCGAACAGATGTTGTACGGAGGATCAGCACCAGCAAGATCATGAAGGACGACAAGGAAAGAGTGAAACAATATTATGCGATAAACTTTCAAAGTGCTTTGAAGGAAAGACATCTAGGCTTTCTTAGTGATCTGGAACTGTGAGCACTTTTAGGCTTAGGCTGAGCCTGAGCCACTTGGGGTATAAAAGAAGACCAACTTCCTACAAATTTAGCTTGATAGGATTTTCCTGGAAATGCATCTAGGAAAGGTAACATCAACTTCCTGGAAATGAATCTGGAATGTCTTGTCCCTGTTTAGCGTGGTGCCATGAAGGGTTACAGAAAACTATCTATATGAATTTCTGGGAAGGAGGTTATGTCTGTGGTCCAAAGAATCATCAACCAGGACCAGCTGCTTGTCCAACCAATGGGGCTCCCATTGACAAGGAAAGAGTGAAACAATATTAACCGATAAACTTTCGAAGTGCTTTGAAGGAAAGACATCCAGGGTTTCTTAGTGAACTGGACCTGTGAGCACTTTTAGGATTAGGCTGAGCGACTTGGGGTATAAAAGAAGACCAACTTCATACAAAGTTTGCTTGATATAATTTTCTTGGAAATGCATCTAGGAAAGAACACTAACTCATTAACTACCAGGTTATTTAACAACTGAAGTTTTGTACCTCCCCTCTTGGTTGAATTTTCTTGTCGAACGTCAACAATGATGCAAGGTCTAAAGACTGGAATGCTTAAGTCTGGTCAATTCATTTGCTTTTTCCTCTTCTTGTCCTTGTTTAGCATGGCGTCATGAAGTTTTACAGATAACTATATGAATTTCTAGGAAGGAGTCAAGGAGGTTATGTCTGTGGTCCAAACTCCAAAGAATCATCAACCTGGGCCTGCTTGTCCAACCAATGGGGCTCTCATTGACTAAGAGAATTTGCTGAGGGAACCGACAATATTGACCCCGGATTAAACTAAAACGAGGTTGCTCTCTTGATTAGCATTCCAGTTCCAGTTCCAGTTCCAGTTCCAGTTCTGTTATAACAACCAATGGGGCTCCCATTGACTAAGAGAATTTGCTGTGGGAGTCGACTGTATTGACCCCGGATTAAACTAAAACAAGGTTGCTCTCTTGATTAGCACTCCAGTTCCAGTTCCAGTACCGGTTCCATTATTTAACCCCAAAAGAAAATATAAGATGGACATTGCTTCGGCTTTCCAGTAAACTCGATCGTGAATATGATGACTGGTCTTATTTATCTTCTTGCAATACTGAGATATATGAATATGTATATATAAGAAATATTGTGGTCAGGGTGAACCTAAGGAGCTGGTGTGACCTGTCTAGATCAAAGGAGCTGAGTTTGTAGTGCTTTGCACTCAAGAAAGATTGCTGGTCAGAACTCCCAGTTAAACAAGAAACCGGATGGCCCTTTTTCACGAAAGGAACTAAGTTTTGTCGTTAATTTACTTCTTTTGTGACAAAAAAATGTGCTAACAAACATGACCTCCCGCTACAGCATACAGTACATCACCTCCATCAAATTACCCTAGAGCTACTGTATCATCTCCATCAAATTCGATTAAAGAAACAACTTGTTGATAACAGAGATTCTATAGCTTTTTAAAAGAAATGTTATATTTTACCTAAACTAAACTGTATATGTAGTCTAAAACTCAATGTTTTTTAATTTTATAGTTCATATTTGTATGTTGATATGTACACTACAGATTTGAATTGTTGTGCATATATATATATACAAAGTTGCATATTGAAGCTATCGTAAAACAAAAATTTTAGTAGATTTTAATTACAGATACATTGGTGTAAGAAAACCATTGTAAAACTGGAGTTTTTTAGGTTTTTTTTAATGCATATGTAATTCTGAAATTTAACAATAACTAGATTGTATTATTTTGCTTCTAATAATTTGAGTTCACTACAAGAAAACAGGGTTTTAGCGACGGGGTAATCCGTCGCTAAAAGTTAAAAATCCGTCTCTAAAAGAATTAGCGACGGATTCACCGTCGCTAAATATCCCTCGTATAAAAGCCCGTCACTAATAGTTTAGCGACGGAATTTCCGTCGCTAAAAAACTTATTTAGCGACGGAATATTCCGTCGCTAAATAACTGATTGTAGGAATACTTTAGCGACGGAATTAATCCGTCGCCAAAAGTCAATTTTTTTTTTGAAATTTTTTTTTATTTTTCAATTACCCAAACCTGTAATACAATTTTCAAATCTCAACAACAACGCGCAATAATCAATACAGAAAGAAATATATATAATCAATTATAAAAAAAATTTATAATAAAAAAAATTCATATATGTACAAGCCGGGAACCGGATATAGCCGGTTAGGAGAGGGGAGAAGAGTACAAGGCGGGCACGGGGGGGGGGGGAAGCTAGGAACGGGCACGGGAAGGGGCTCATCAGGGGTTCCCGAGTCCCGGATCTGGATCCTGCTGATCCGGGGCCGGGGCGGCCTGTCCAGCAGTGCCCTGCTCCCTGATCATCCGGCACACCACTGTAGCAATGCGCTGGATCTCCTCGTCGTCCAACTGAGGCCGAGGAGCCGGTGTCTGTGGAGGGGCAGCAGGGGGTGAGGACGCTCCTATCACGGCACGAGCAGTCGTGCTAGGCAGGCCGCGTATGCGGCCTTTCGGCCGATTCACGACCTCCGGCGTATCCAGCCATCGCTTCAACCCCCCAGTACTCGCAGCCGTACTAGTGGACGCTGATGGCTGTCCGGACTGCTGCTCGGACCCCCTTAGCTGTTCATACGAGGCCTGCAAAAATAGTGGTTTAACGATATGTTAGGGCATTAATTAACGAAACAGACATTGAGGATAGAAAGAAAAAACATTAACTTAAATAAATTGACTCACATCGATCCGCCGGGCAATATCTGAAATATAGTCGCCCGCCCGGTGCGTCTCGTCCTTGTCCTTCTTCCGCACGTGCGTCTGATTATACGTCAGAGCTACGACCTCATCGTCCTCCAGATCCGGGTGCTCGACCGCGTTCTTGTGTCGGACGATGTCGTGTGGCACCGACCCCCCCGTGTGCGTCGGATCTTTGTTCTGTCTGTTCTCAGTCCCGCTCTTACTCTTGGCGTCCCAACCTGGATCCGCAGCCCACCGATCTATCATCTCCCCCCATACACGGTGAGATATCCAATGTGGGGGATATCTCGCCATGTCCGTCATCGGGGCACCCGCGGGCAGCGCCTTCTTCGCCCGGTCCCGTGCATCGTGGAGCCATCGGCGGTAATTCTTGCCGATGTAGGCAAAGAAAGCCTGCTGCCCCAGTACCTGCTGCTGAGGCGTGTCAAACGTGAACCCCTCCTGTAAGGCATTCAATAACACAAATTAACAACATAAAACAAACTGTAATTTAACATTTACTAACGCTGAAAAAAATACTTCACCGTACCAGCCACTCCTCCCATAGGGCCTCCCTCGCAGCGGCATCCCAGTCCTTCCAGTACAGGCGTGGCTCGAAGAATCGGCCCTTCACAAGAACGCCGATCTTCGTCCTCGCAATATTCTCCAGGATCCTGCCAAAGAAGTAATTAAATTAATTAATACAGTTCAAATATAAATTAACACCCCAAAATTTTAAACATAAGGCATGAGGTGATATTTTTAGTACTTACAGGCCCTCCTGCGTGAGCGTAACTCTCTGTTTACGCTGGGGGTCGATGCGTACCCCGCGTGTCGGACCACGGCCTCGTCGAGATCCTACAAAACACAGACATTAATACAGTTCAAATATAAGGCTAGCGAAAATGTACGAAACACCGTTATCAACTATACCTGAGGTAGAACCCACGGAAGATGGAGAATGCACGCGCGTGTGGGATGAATCTGCGTCGGGCTGGGGCGACGGCTCGAGCTGGGGCTGGGGCTGGGGCGACCGCTGGGGCTGGGGCGACGGTGACGGCGACGGCTGGGGCTGGGCCCCCGATGGCTGTCCGCGATCACTCTGTGCCTCGTCATCAGTAGGCAATGACGAGGTGGGACTAACCGGGGAGGAAGCAGCTCGGCGTCCAGCCCGGCCACGAATAGCCCGTATCCTATCCATATCTGACTTCATATAGATTATATACAAAGACATTAACACGTGAAAAACAATAATTTAGGCATAAATCATCATCGGCACTATATATATATATATATATATATATATATATATATATATATATATATATGAACGGATGTGCAAAAACACATCAATAAACACCAAGTTCTAAAATGTTACTACATTTTTCCCGTGATGTTACAACATTACAAGTCAATCATTTTCAGTTTGCGAATCATCTTCATCACTTTCGTCGTCGCCCTCTTCTTCGTGGGACTCGTCGTCCTCTTCATCTTCTAATTCATCCTCTTCATCAGTAGACTCGGTCACATCATCTCCAACACTTTCAACATCTTCCGCGTCATCATCTACGACTTCTTCTCCCACAAGAAGTGTTGTTGGAAGAGGAAGATCGTCCTCCTCGTTGTTGACCTCAACAGGGAACAAGACACGTGGTTGGTCGGCTTGAAAGGAGTCTAGCTCACTGTCATATGTCACGGGCAATTTCTTGGACTTGATAGTTGTATACCAATGAGATTTGGGATTGGCGACGTCCTCCGCGTAAAAGACTTGTACAGCTTGACTAGCAAACACAAAGGGCTCGTCTGATGCAAGTCTTGACTTGACATTGACATCTACAATCCCTTGAGAGCTAACACGGATTCCTCTACTGCATGTGACATCGAACCACGTACACTTGAACATTACCAGGCGGTTTTGGGAACCCAAATATGTTAGCTCAACAATCTCATCTAGCTCTCCGTAAAAATCCATGCAATTCTCGGCATAACAGTCGCCGTTGACCAAGACTCCACTGTTTTGGGTTTGTTTTGTTCGGTCATCATCTTTTACGTTAAACCTAAACCCGTTGATGATATAGCCTCCGTAACAGGATGTTTGTTTGTTAGGGCCTTCGGCTAGTAATTTCAAGCATGAGGCCACTGGTCTATCCATTGACTGAACCTATTGTAGATGACGGTAAAAATTAAGGATAAATCAGTATACTAATTGGCCACAGAACTGTATATAACACATAATATAATCTCGTTAAACAATCTTACACGAATTTTGAACCACTGCACAAATTGTGATTTTCGATGAGATTCAAGTCCAGCGGGATCAGTGATTAAGGATTCCGCATCGAACTCACTGCAAACCAATATAGTTGACTCACTTAACACACACTTTCAATTATGTACAACAATGTAAGTGAATTAAGACTTTAACTTACTCAACGAATGCCGAAACTTCATCGCAATTTAGAAGGGCATATATTGTTGCAGCACTGTATTCTTCATCCGTTAGCCATCGAGTATACGTTCGGCCGAACGGACTCCCTGGCTGCTTGAATATTGACAATTGCCCTTCCAAATTAGTGCTTGATCCGGGGTCATTTCGTCCACGAAGCCTCCGGACACGTGTCCGACGCCCACCGACACGCACCTCCAGACACATCGGCATACGTTAATTTGTTTTTTAAATGTCGGACACCGTCGATCAGACGTGCTGTCCGTGTCTGCGCTAACTAACAGGTATCTCAATCCAATTGGGTCCCATCCTTCGTCAACAATCTCAATTCCGACACCTCATATAGGGTGTCGATATGGTGTCCGATACGTGTCTGACACCTCCGGACACGTGTCCGACACATACCGACACGTGTCCGACGCCTTTGGACACGTGTCCGATGCCTCCGGACACGTGTCTGACGCCCACCGACACGCACCTCCAGACACATCGGCATACGTTAATTTATTTTTTAAATGTCGGACACCGTCGATCAGACGTGCTGTCCATGTCTGCGCTAACTAACAGGTATCTCAATCCAATTGGGTCCCATCCTCCGTCAACAACCTCAATTCTCAATTCTCAAATGCTCAATGCAATAAAAATTAACAAAAACCACACATTCAATCCAATTGGGTCCCATCCTTCGTCAATAATCTCAATATCTCAAATGCTCAATGCACAATTAACAATCTAAAATCATCAATTAATAATCGCAATTACTTCAAATGCACAGCTAATAACCTAAAATCATCGATCAATAATCACAATTCTAAAACGCACAATTAACAACCTAAAATTATCAAACAAATGATCAATGTTCAAATGGGAAAAAAATGTTCAAAATTCACATATCCGATGCGCTTGAATTATTTCAATTTAGGGTTCGATTGTATTAGGGCATTCAATTTAGGGTTCAATTTAGGGTTCAATTACTTCAATTTAGGGTTCAATTAGAGGGTTCTATTGATTCAATTTAGGGTTCAGTTGATTTGAGGCATTCAATTTAGGGTTCAATTAGCTCAATTTAGGGTTCAGTTGGATTAGGGCATTCAATTTAGGGTTCAATTAGGGTTCGGTTAGATTGGGGCAATCAATTTAGGGTTTAATTAGGGGTTCAATTAGTTCAAATTAGGGTTCGATTCAATTAGGGCATTCAATTTAGGGTTCAATTACTTCAATTTAGGGTTCAATTAGGGGGTTCTACTGATTCAATTTAGGGTTCGGTTGATTTGAAGCATTCAATTTAGGGTTCAATTAGGGTTCGGTTAGATTGGGGCAATCAATTTAGGGTTTAATTAGGGATTCAATTAGTTTAATTTAGGGTTCGATTCAATTAGGGCATTCAATTTATGATTCAATTACTTCAATTTAGGGTTCAATTAGGGGGCTCTATTGATTCAATTTAGGGTTCGGTTAATTTGAGGCATTCAATTTAGGGTTCAATTAGGGTTCGGTTAGATTGGGGCAATCAATTTAGGGTTTAATTAGGGGTTCAATTAGTTTAATTTAGGGTTCGATTCAATTAGGGCATTCAATTTAGGATTTACTTAGGGTTCAATTATGGTTCAATTACTTCAATTTAGTGGTCGGTTGAATTGAATAAACAATACAGAGGCTTTCTTATCCTGATGTCATGCAATGGCCCATAATCTATGACCTTTCAGCGTCACCATGATCTATATCGGTGTTACAGACTAACTATCGAATATGATTTTCTTCCCTACCTCGTCAAGAATTAAGGAAAATTAGAGATAACAAGTTCAAGTTCTTCAATAAGCCAAGATCCGTCTGAACAACAAAGTGAATGACATCATAAATAATTCAGATAATTTAGGGCAATTGACAAATTAACAAAAAATTAAACCTAAATTGACATACAAATCTAAATAATTCAGATAATTTAGGGCATGTAACCTAAATTGAAGACAAATTAACAAAAAATTCAGATAATTTAGGGCAATTGACATACAAATCTCGAGGTGGGTACGACGGCGCCGGCGTTGGTGGTGCGGCGGCAGTGGTGGGTTTCCTTGCGCGGCGACAGTGGAGGCTTTGTGGCACGATCGGAGTGCAAGGCTTGGTGGCGCGGCGTCAGGTGGGGGACGGGAGTGTCGCCGGAGCTGGGTCGCCGTAGAGAAGGGTCGCCGGAGGTGGGTGGGTGGGAGCAGAATTTCAGAGAGAGAACGGGAAGAGAGAAAGAAACCAGATCTGAATTTAAATGGAGGATCTTTAGCGACGGAATAAGACCGTCGCTAAAACTCCGTCGGTGAATGTCTTATTATAAAGACTTTTGCGACAGAATTTTTAGCGACGGTTTTATTCCGTCGTTTAAATAATTTAAAAAAAAACTCAAAATTACTAATTTTATAAAAAATATTTAGCGACGGTAATTCCGTCGCTAAAAGTCCGCCGTTAAAACTCCGTTGCAAAATACTTTTACCGACGGTGTCTTCCATCGGTAATAGTATTTTGCAACAGAGTTTTAACGACGGTATATTCCGTCGCTTAAATACATGTTTAGCGACGGAATACCTTCCGTCGCTAAAACTCCGTCGCAAAATACATATTTTCTTGTGGTGGTTCATTTTAAGTAAATAATCCTAAGTTAATAATAGAGTTATTAGAATATCCATTACATGATAACATATTTGTATGGTTATTTCTTTGTAGATTCCGCTATAACTCGGAATACTATATATCTGCATGATAATATATTCTTCTATGGTTATTATCTTTATATATTCCACTCTTATGTGTGATAGGATTAGGTGAATCCATTTGATAAAGACTCTATTTCATTTAAGCTCAAATGACTAACAATTTTTCTTTTTCGGTTGAAAACTTTCAAATCTTGACACGCAATGGTGAAATGGCTAATTTTTTCCCCTTAAGATGCCCTTTTTAAATTTATTTTTTTCCTAAAAACTATAAGGGTGTTAATGACTTTACAAAAGATGAGACTTAATTACAACTTTTTTTGTGGCTAAATTTAAATATTTTGTTGATTAAAGAAGTTAAAAATTCAGTAATGCATCTTTTAGGGACGAAAGCGTAAGAATATAACCAAAATGGGTGAGGACCTAGCCCCATATTATAAAATAATCCAAGGGATTACATGGCTATTTATTTTTCATTGAAATACCTTTTAAAAATAAAAGGTTTAGAGAAATAAGAGTTATTTTTTACTTTTAAAAGAATGAGGCTAAAGTACAAAATTGTTGACTAAATACGAAAAATATGTCCCTTAAAAGGTTAAAAGTTCACAAATGTATCTTTAATGACAAAAGAGTAAGTATTTAACAAAAAAAAAAAAGGTGTGGATCTAGCCCCTCCATATAGAAACGATCCTAAGGGGTTAAATGGCTAAAGTATCCCCCCCCCCCCCCCCCCCAAAAAAAAAGGGCTCTTCTTGAATATTTTATAAGATTTACAAAAAAAAACAAAAAAATCAAGTGAGTTTTTTATTTTTTTTAAATTGAGCTAAATTGCAAAACTTTTGAGTAAATTTTAACATTTTGTCGCTGAAGAGGTTAAAAGTTCACTTATATATCTTTTGGAGCTAATTCTAAAACAGTACCTTTAACTTTACTATAAGAACAGCTTTGATACCAAATTTTAAAGGTGCGCCAAAGAAGTACCTAAGTTTTTAAAAATCAGAAGGTCTTAAAGAGTATATTAATGTGTACCATATATCGTGAAACAAAAAAGACAATAACATTATTTACAAAAAATCTTAGTTTTATATAAAAAAATAAATAGCGACACAGTGGAGCCGTTAAATACTTACCTTCTTTAAGCTTTAAATTTAAGTTATCAATTAATTTTAAATGAATATTGACTTATCACTTTATAGTGGTAGAATAAATAAAGAATAATGGTCAGGTTATGACGTATCTCTTTTGAATTATAGATGTTATATATGAGTATAATTCTTTAATTTCACAAGTTTTTGAGGTATTACATGTTTTTCGAAAGTTATTATAATGATTGAGTAGAAATCTGTATAGAATAAAGTTGAATTTAACAGGACTTATGTATACACCTTATTACTTTCAAATAAGTTGTTATTGTCTGCAAAAATAAAGTTAACAAAACAACTACATAATATATATATATATATATATATATATATATATATATATATATATATATATATATGTGTGTGTGTGTGTGTGTGTGTGTGTGTGTGTTTCTTTAATTCTTATAAGATGCTAGTAATGATAAAATAAAATTGATAAATATGACATGTCCTTATTTTGAATATGACTTGTCGCCCAAGTGATATTTTTTTATATCTATTAAGTGCACTCATATGTTTTTTTTTTCATGAAAATTTAATTAAGTATAGATAAAAAATAAAAAAAGTCATTTCATTGATCGTAACGCCCTAAATGCAAAAATGAATTGTTTAATCGTTTATTTTGTATAATTACATAGATATTTATTTACATTCTAAAGGTTTTAAATGTTTTCAAATATAGTAATTAAGAATTATTTGATTTAATTGTATCTTTTTCTAATATATACAAGATTTGTTTTCAAAATCTCATATATGCGATGTAACCACTTTAATTATTTTACCGTGTTACCAAAGCAAAAAAAATGTCCTATAATTGTAATATTGATATTATATATTACATTAAAACAATGATTATGTTATGTGTAAATATATACATTTGTTACATTATAATAAACCTAAATTAACTATAACATGATATTTTTTTTCCGTCTAAATCTCATATGTGATTTTTGTTTTCTAGATACATGATTTTTTATTATTGTATGAGAGAGTTAGTTTTAAGGACACAATAGTCAAAATTAAATCATAATAATTTAATATATATTCTTTTAGAATTACTTCTCAAATTATATAAGGCTTTCTAATATAACCCTTACACTGTTCCTACAAAACTAAACAAAATTAAAATATGGATCACATTCAAAACAATTTGCATACCTTTAGATACACTAACATGTTTAGTATATAGCCTTAAATCATTTTCAACTATCAGATTTATGCATAAGTTTTATAATTATTATTATTTTAATTAATAATAATTAGACAGTCACTTGTTGTTTGTGTGGTACTACCCAAAAAAAGATGGTCAAATTTTTATTTTACTAAAAGAATTCTAAAAGCTATATATTATATTTGATAAATCTTTGCATCGATACGGTAAGCATATATTAGAATAAAATAAACATGAATCAATCGTTGCATTATTTGTATTGCTTCAATCTCAAATGTAACATCATTTTTTCTATTTTAAATCTAATACGTTATTTTCATATTTTTGATATACGAATTTTCATAGTCATATTATAAAGTGTTTTTAAGTATACAATAGTTAAAATTAAGTCCTAATAGTTAGTTCATTAATTATTTAGAGTTTTAAAATATTTAGAATTAGTTTTTCAATTATAAGGCTTATAATAAGACTAGATCATTATCAAATAAAAAAAATTGCACGATGATCATCGCTACAAGAGCTGACCATCATTTTACAGAAAGACACAAGATGGATAATTAATGATTTTGAAAGTTCTAAATGATGATATTTTGAACTTTAGTGCGTGGTGATATTTGCAGGAAAAATGGATAAAACTCTAAAAATGAACGATATAAACTTTAGGAAGATCCTTAAAAGTTACAGCTGTTACATGAGTAATTGAGTTTTTGTATGTGTCATGTTAAGTTTCTTGGGTTCATTTGATTCTCGGTTTTAAAGATTCACCGTTTAAGCATAACTTCTTCCGTTTTACAAACTTTGTTAAATGTATATTAATCATAACTCCCTCACATTAGACATTTTATTTTTTACTATCCTTTTAGACTATAAATTTTAAACTTTTGTTAACATTATTTAGTTATAGTTCAAACTTCTTATCAGTTTCATTTTTTTATACTTACATACATGACAAGAAATATAATACAAGAAATTGGATTGCTCCAATATTTTTACTTTACGTTACATTTTATGTGCATCAAATTGTCTCTAAAATACCTTCTTCGCTTTTTATTACTACAATGTCAGTGTACTTTGGATAACAAGATATAATATGAAGTACTCATGATTCACTTAAGTGTCAACCTCATGTGATAAAAGAAAGAAAGTATGAATCGTGGTAATTGACATTAGTAATTCGCAGTTGACAGTAAGATCATATTTTGTGTGGTGAACTTTTCATGCATCGATGAGTCTTTGATTAGCAGTTCACAATTAATTGACTTATTATTGTTTAGTTATAATAGTCATACTGATTAAATTAAAAAAATTACTAAGGTTTGTAACACCTTTTATTTCAAATTATTTGACATGCAAAGGAGATCCTTAAGCTATGTTTTTCTTACAAATGATTTTTTTGGGAGTTATAATATTTATATTGGTTCTTTTTCAAATGATTATTGTGGGAGTTACAATATATGTGTCGAATCAATCACTCACATTCACGTGTATTAAGTTGGCATAGACAGTTATATACTACTACTTATTGTACATATAAATTATTTTCATAACTATGTGCTGTATTATTAAAAAAAAGTAGTGTATATATACATGCACCATATATTTCTGTAGCCTTGTCAGACATATCACACTTTCTTCTAGTCAAGCGGGATGTCAAGAATAGATCTCTAATAAGATGCCTCCGGTTTCCTTTTCATGGACCTTACGTCCACACCCTTCTTGCCCAAAATATATTTTAACGCTGCCTGTACCTGCCACCATTGGTAGCGGCGGCGAGTAGCTGGCGGCGAGTAGCAGCGACCGTTGAGCTAAGGAAGAGGTGGCGGCGGCAGGTAGCTGGCGGTGGCGAGTAAAGCTGCCAGAGGCTGTGGTTTCTGGCAGTGGTAGCGGCTGGTGTCAGCAGCTTCTGTCGGCAGCCCAGCCGATGGCATTGGCCAGTAGTAGTTAAAAAATATGAATTCTTACCAAATGGTTTTTACAACCCCAACCCAAAGTAGATCACTATAAAAGGAGCTCCATCCATCTTAACCCATTTTATAATTAAGTGATAAATGTTGGGTCAGTGTTGTTAAAGGCGCAAAAGGTCTCTGGAGCCTAAGCACAAGGCACAAGCGCACGCTATTTCAAAGCGGGGCGCAATATTAAAATAAATAAATAATAATATACTAAAATAATAAATTATGTAAAAAAAATAATAATAAGAACATGACAATTAACAAACTTCCAAACACTAGAAAAAGTTTCAAATTCCATCACATCATAATTTAACAAATTTCCAACATAAGAGAAGTCTTAAATCCACTGAAAAATAACAAATCACCAAACACTAAGTGAACATAACACCACCATCCTCATTATCGCTAAGAGCCAAGGCAACAACGCTTTCTTCAAACGGAATCATAGGCTCCAAGTCCTGTAGAGATTCTTCCTCGATTTCATCTTCTTCGTCGACCAGGAGAACTGAAGGATTAGATCTACTTGACGTGGTAGCCTTATCTGATGACGGCCTTACACTTCTTGCTGATGATCTCGAGTGGTAGTTCGGCTCCGTGCCACCTAATGGGTCACTTTTAAACACGTCACCGTCTTCGTCTGCATCTTTATCCGGCGTCCCAAGCAACCACCTCATTACTTTCATCGATATTATCCAATAAAATATGATCAATTGTGTTGCATGAATTGTATCGTCGCTTTAACGCTCTATTGTATTTTACAAACAACGAATCATTCAAGCGACTTTGTTCAAGCATATTCATTTTCTTGCTATGAAGCTGTAAAGTACAGTATACAAATTGATTAATAGTCATTGAGTCTGAAATAAATACGAATTATAGCATAAAACTTTACTACTAGATTATAACTCGGACTCACATGCTCAAAGGCGCTCCAGTTACGTTCACAGCCGGAAGCACTATACAAGTGAGACTCAAAACCTTTATTGCAAATTTTTGCAAGTGAGGCGTAGACGATCCATACGAAGCCCACCATTCTGCTGTTCAATACATGAAAATTGCAAAACTAATAAGTGAATTAACTATTCATTAATTTATACATTAGAATGAGTACTATAAAACAAAAACAAAAAAATAGTACCTGGTGCTTTTCTATCTCTCATCCTCTTTGACATGGGATTCCCAAATAGACCCCCCGCTCTCTTATACTTACTCAACTCGATGTCAATTACATCTTGTACTACCATATCAGGGTTCAACCTTTGAATGCAATCATACAAACCCGTCATAACTATTTCATCACTTTCAATGTCTGGGGTAGAGTAATAGTACTCCAGGTTCAAGAAATAACCAGCTTCATGCAAATGCGATGGAGTTGAACATTCCATCTACTGTCAATAATCTCATAAACCTCCTTATACTTCAACTCATTCCCTTGGAAAGCACTTGCAATAGCATCTATAGCTTTATCCATAGCCTTGTAAATGTATCCCATTGGAGGTTTTTTTTCACCATCACCATCAAGCAATCTAAGTACCGAAATAAGAGGGCATGCTACTTTTAAAGTATATACCATTTTGTTCCAAACGAAGGCATTAATACTATTTTTGCACTCTTTCGCCTTGTAGCTCCTTTGACCATTTGCTATTGGCCCACTTTTCCAATGTAAACATTTTTTTCAAGTTATCTTGCTCTTCATGAATCCTTGACAAAATGATAGTGGTAGTTGCAAATCTCGTTTTGTCAGGCCTAAGCAACTCTCTTCTTGCAAATTTCCTTAACAAGTTTACAACACCCGAGCGATTATATATGTAATCGTTCAAAGGAAGAGCCTTTTGAAATGTTGACTTCATCTTAGGTAACTTAAATATATCCTCTAAGATCAAGTCAATGCAAAAAAAATTGCCCAATAGCTTCAACCATAGCCAAGTGTGGAAAATCACCCTCCAATAACTTTCCTATCATATAAAATTGCAAAAAAAATAAGAAATTAAATGTCAAACTATCTATTAGCTAGTAATATGGTACATTTATTAAAACTTAAGTTACCTGAGCAATACGTTATGTAAAAATATATTAACCTGCCTTTACGTTGTTTGAGGCACTGTCAGTAAGAACTTGAATGACATTCTTCGGTTCGGCTTTCTTGACAGGCTTCTATACATCAAGTCTCCAGTTTTCGAATGTTCGGAAGCATCAACAGACTCAAGAAACAAACTTCCTCCAAGACTATTCGTTAAAAAATTAATTAAAGTCCTTTCTTTCTTGTCCTTCCAACAATTACACATAATCGAACAACCAGTTTTCTCCCATTCTTCTTCATGATCCTTCATCAATTTATTTGTATTATCCACCTCTTTCTGTAGTAGGGTAACCCTAATCTTATGATAACTTGGTGGTTCAAACCCGGACAATATTGCCCAATAGCTTCAACCATAGCCAAAAAGCCGTCAGAGTTCACGGCATTGAATGCAATCCCCACATCATAAAAAAATATTGTTATTGCACTACAAGCCCGATTTCTCATCTCCTTTTTCTCTTCTTCATTTTCGAACACCGTGGATTGCTTCATCTTTCTCTTTCTCTTTCTCACTACCTCTTCTGGGTCCGGGGTGAAGTACATGTCCATTAGGCCCTTAGCCTTGGGATTCTTACGAGAAGATTGACAGGAACTACCGGTGGATGAAACTATCTTCTTTCTCGATATCTCAACTACATCGTCGTCCTCGTCCTCTTCTTCATCATTGAAAACATTATCAAAATCGGATGCACTTAGCTAGTTCTTTCTTTACTTTGACAGACTTTAGCAATTCTTTCATCTCATCTCAAACATGTTCTGGATACTCTCAGCACGTTGAAGCATTCCTATAACCTCCAGCAAGATGTTGCTTATGTCGATAAATACCGCCCCTTGTAATTTTTTGAAAAAAATTACAAGCGACTGCATTTTTGTCGCTTGGATTAGCGGGACGTTCATATTTCCAAGCTGGGTCCTTTGTATCCTTACTGGGCATCGACATGTAAATTCCTACAATTAAATTATATGATAACACTAAATCAAATGAAATGCACGTATATCATATAAGGGCCAAAAGTTGCTTGAAGTAAGAAACATAATTCAAGTAAGAAACAACATTCGAGATGCCATGTGAGTCTGGCAGAAAGGAAAGAGTTTCTTTTCCATTTTTTCATGAGGTTTATAGACTTTGAAAAAATAATCTAGACCCAAAAACGTATTACTTCCAAAACCCATTCCAAAAACAAGATAATAATTACTTATGAAGCAACTGAATGGAAAGACTAAACTACCTTAATAAAACAAGTCCATTCCAAGTTTCAGCCAACCTGGTAGCTATTATCAAACATAAGCAACCTTTAGAGGGATTAAGATCCTCCTTTCTCAACTTCTCTATCTCCATCATATTGTGTCTCTTTATTGTTTATTTAGGCAACAGAATATGATGCAGATTAATCAGACTTTATTTTTCGCCATGTTTCTCTAATCTACCTATCAATTGGTTTAGTCTTGTTCTACGCCTTTAACTAAACATTTATGTTTTTTGGGCATCAATCCTCATTGTTTCTCCCCAGCTGCCTTCTTCTTTGTCTCAAGTTACCAACATTGAAAGAGCATGGAAACTTCTGAATTAACAAATCAATTCGTTGTGCCAAACAGCCCCTCTAACTTCATTGTCCATCTTTGCAACAAAAGACTGTCCATCTTTGCAACAAAAGACTACCCCCCCCCCCCCCCCCCCCTGAAAATATGTTATCATTTGATTCATTTCTCATCAGCGCTTACCATAGCATCTCTCATAGCAAATTGGAGCAATAACATTACATGACATCACACAGCAATCTGCCCTGCCAGACTTTAACAATTACAGCATAGCATCTCACAGCAAATCATCGCCAGCTTTGTCATTGAAAGGGAAAAAATAAAAAGCACGAGACAGAAGACAAACCTGCGGAGCAGCAGCAGCGAAGAGGACCAGCAATGGCAGCGGCTGAAGCAGCGCCAGCGACTGGAGACTAGACGGCTGGAGGAGATGGGAGATGCGCTGGCGAGCGGAGACGGGAGATGAGACGGGCCAACAGCGACGAACGAAGCAAAGCTTGGGTCTTGGGTCGCGAGGTGACTGTGAGAGACTGAGAGAGCTTGGGTCTTGGGTCGTGAATCAGCAACCGATTTGGGGGTTTTGACTTGGTAAAGACAAAATGGGAAAAAAAAATCGACTGCCCACTTGCGCCTAGCTCGCATCCACTGTCGATGCGTGCCTAGCGCCTGGGCGCACGAGGCGCGCGCCTTCTTGAGCGCGCTGCGCCTAGGCCTAGGGAGGCGCGTTGTGTGAGCCTAGCTGCGCCTTATGTCTAGGCACGCTTTTTATAACAATGGGTTGGGTAAAAGCTTATATTTCTTGAATCGAGTTGATTAAAACCATAAAGCTCAACAGAGAGTTGCAGCCCTAATCAATAACTTTTCCCTCCATGTACGCGCGAAGTCTGACAAGATTTTTGTGTGAAAATTTCTATGTTAGTGTATAACTTCAAGTACAATTACGTATGAACTTGTTCGCTTTTAGAATTAATTACGTTTTAAAATATTCTTAATTTACCCGTTGTGTTATGTCAATCCTTAATTAAGTTGTAGGCCATAATTAAGTTTACCTACAACTTAATTATAAATTCTTATGAACCTTGCTCGCGGTGATTGGAAGGGCAAGGCTCCTCTCCTCCTCCTATATTGAACGGTATTTCCTCGAATAAAGACTGCAGAATTTCTGGTGAGAGTACCGCCATTGACCTGCTTCTTCCACACAACTGCTTCATTTAAGTTTGGACACAGCTTTTGGATGTCTTATTGTGCAGTGGCTACACATTTTTCACATGTATCGTCTCGACGTATTCGTAGCAGAGAAAAAAGCCATAAATGGCGTATGGATTATCTCCCATGTTGAAACAGAAGCACTTGACAATTAAGAAACAAAGAGACGAACTTCGTTCTCTGAAATTAGCTTTGTCTGAATAGATAGTGTAAGGAGGAACAACACCAGAGGGATTATGGAAGGTGACAAGGAAAGAGCAAGAGAAATTCAACTGAAATATTTTGAAGTACTTTGCAAGAAAGACATCGAGGCATATTGAGTGCTCTAGAAATATGAAGTACTTGTGGACTTGCGCTCGCTCGCGGCATAAACGAACACCAATATTTTAGAGAAGGTAATGGTATCTATTGTACCTTATCTTATTTGCACGTTCAACCAGAAATGTGGTAGATGATGTTTGCAGTTCGCATGTGTTACGAAATCGCTCTAGACAAATATGTATAGAACACAATAACCAAACATGAGAACACTAGAAATCTGAGAGAACTCAAATCCACTTTGCACAAGTCAGATTTACAACGCTTCCTCATGTGTATCTCTCAATTGTTTGCCTACTCAAAGAAGGACTCTTCTCTCCTGACCTTACACACAATACAAGACAACTTACATGTACTTGGAGAAAGCAGTGATCTTCTCTATATAACCAATGCGAGATAAGATGTCTTATATACTAAAGGCTAAGTTGCAACCTTCTTTGAGTTACGGATGTAGGACATGAATACAAGACATATATCAACAATCTCCACCTTGGCTTGTATTAACAAACCACTCCTATAAGAAAAGTGTAATATGCCTTCAGTACCTTCTTTTAGGTACCCCACCTTGCATTCCCTTTAAACGTAGGAATGCGCTCCACCTTGAACTCAGCAAGAAAGAAGATGAATCAAGTTCAAGCCATGCTTGAACTTCTCTGTCGTGACTGTCTTCAGGAGCATATCAACTGCGTAGGTCCTTGGTCCCATCTGCCCCTCATTGTAGCATAGTGTTGACCCTTGTCCAAATGTAACACAATATTCCCCTTATGGGAGTCAGCCCCATCCTTGGACACCAACAGGATCATCCACTCCGGGGTGCCTTCTTTACCCGCCATCATCATCATCACCCCACAATATGGATTGAGCGTTGCGCTCGACTTTTCCATGAAGTCCATCCCAAGCACCACCCCAAGCTTATCCATGTTGATGATGTTGAAGTCGGGCTTCCCTGTCCATCCACCAATCCTCAAATCGATGTTCTTGACAACTCCCTTGGTCGGTCACTTCTCTGCATTCACGGCCATGAACCAACTCCTATCCTTAGTTGGTTTTAGCCTAAGCCACTCGATAACCCTTGGACTCATAAAGTTGTAGGTAGCCCCGGTATTCAGAAGGCCTTCTTGAGTCTTCCCAGCAACGTCCACCGTTGCGTAGAGCAAGCCACGTCTCTTCTTGCTCTTCTTCCCCTTGGCAGCTTCTTCCTTTGACTTCTGCATGAACGCATTGACGATCTGCAATGTCCCCATGCATGCCTCCCCGTCGCTGCTAAAAGAATTCTCCTTCCTACCTTTGTGCTTTTCGAGGAACACAATCATCTTTCCCTTGTGCGGGCAATACCTCTCGTAATGCGGACCTGTACAGTAAAAGCATCCTCTACAGGCCCCCCTATGAGCCTTGTGGTCATGAGACTCACCCTACTTGCGACTTCCCACATGCTTCTTCTTCCCTTTGCGATGGCAGTGACGACCCTTGTCCCCAATCCGCTAATCATATGTTGCCTTGGGCGAGCCACTCTTCGACCTACCGTCTCCCCCATCTTTGCCACGCTCGTGCCTTAGAGATCTCGGCCTCTCACCTTGCCTAAAGTCTTCCAACGTCTCGACAATCGCCATGGTAGAAGCCAAGTCATGAGGTTCCCTTCGCCGCAACTCTGTGGCAACCCACTGCTGCAACCTGTCAATGAAGAAGCAAAGTCGCTGCCTCTCGGACATCTCGGGTATCTTGAGCATCAAAGCCAAGTACTTTTTCACATACTCGTAGATGCTTCCCTTCTGCCTCAGCTATCGAAGGTTGATCATCGCCATAACTTCGGCGCTTTTCAGATAGTACTACCTTTTATTTCACCCTTGAACTTCTTCCACGTTTTGACATAGCACCCATCCGTATAGCGACGCCTCCACCAAAGGCAGCTGTATCTGTAAGGTACATGATCACTGTTTGCACCTTCTCCTCCTTGTAGTCAATGTCGAGGGCTTCAAAGTACCGCTCCAAGTGCCGAAAGAAGTTTTCCACCTGCCTTGCCTCTCTCGCTCGCTCCATTGTACGATCTTGGCTTTGGCATTTTTTTTTGCCTTGGCTGCACCGCGATACACCCCCGCGTCATAGCTCTTGTAAGCTCCTTCTTACGAGCAGCTAGTTCTTCTTGGAGCTCCGCGACTTGCCCCTTGAGGTTCTTGCGCCATTGCATCCCGCTTGGTGAAATAGGTGACCCTCTTCTCGATCAAGTCATCTAGCTCCTCCGCGAACACATCGACTTTCTGCTCCAGCACAGTTAATCAACTGTCTACCTCCAAGTCATCTAATCTATTACAGATTAGCTCCACCTGACTTGCGACAGCCCATTGCAAAGCGTTCTCCAAGTGCCTTCAGCATGCTCCTCATGCGTGCTTCGGCATCCCCTATTGCACCGCTCCAATCCGTCACCGTACTCTGTCATATGCCAAGTTCTTCTTCCTATCGAATTGTCACATGCATACTTCATGGTCATGTTGTTCTACATATTTATCCTCTGAAACCGATTTCAGTTTTGCCCAAAAATAGACTCAAAATGCTCTTGATACCACTTGTTACGTACGAAGTCACTCTAAATAAATATGTATAGAACACGATAACCAAAAAAGAGAACACAAAAAATCTGAGAGAACTCAAATTCACTTTACACAAGTCAGATTTACAACGCTTCCTCACGTGTATCTCTCAATTAATTGTTTGCCTATTTAAAGAAGGACTCTTCTCTCTTGACCTTACACACAATACAAGACAACTTACATATACTTGGAGAAAGCAGTGAACTTCTTTATATAACCAATGCGGGACAAGATGTCTTATATACTAAGAGTCAAGTTACAACCAACTTTCTTTGAATTACCAATGTAGGACATAAATACAAGACACATTTATTTCCTGATTATATCAACAACATGATTATCTCCTGTACACACATTTACTTCCCAGGTCAGTGACACATTGCCACTTACCAATCTCTAGGCATGACAAGGGCCTAGATAGTAATCGATTGAGGTTTGCTTTGGATGGAGACATCCTCAGACCACCGAAAGTTGATAAATGCATAATGCTCTTCCACCGAATACGCGTAGTTAGGTGTTCGAGTTATATACAAGGACAATGCGCTGCAACAATAACTGAAGTGGCAGCACTCACCGCGGCAACATACTTGAAACCGTAACCTGATTTATAGAAGGGTCTGTTGGTAAAGACAGATCAATACGATGAGCTGTTCTCCCCACAGAAAATGCTGGTCTGCTTGGTTGAGGAAGTGCCATGGATTCACTTCCCAACAGAGCCACCACATTCGACATAGTGGGTCTTTCTGCTGGATCTTCCTGGACACACAAAAGTCCTATATGAATGCATTTGAGAACTTCTGCAGGAGCACATGATTCTGTCAACAATGGATCCACACATTCAAATTCCTGTCCTTCATTCCATAGCTGCCATGCCTGCCAATTACATGATATCAAAAAATGGAAAAACTAGATGATGTTTAGCAAACGTTATATTTCAAAATCAACCAACATATGATCATTCGTACTTAGAATAAAAATGGAAAAAAAAAAGCAGGAAGGAAGACTGGAACATACATATGCAAGGAGTGTTGGAGCAAGTTCTGTGCGGTAAAAGCCACTATTTCTTTTCCCACTGACGATCTCAAGCAAGATGACTCCAAAACTGAAGACATCCGACTTGACGGAGAAAAGCCCTTCCATTGCATACTCTGGAGCCATGTATCCGCTGCTTGAAGAATTTTAACTTCTTTTACAGATTTCTTTTCATTTAAGTCAGAGAGTCTAGTGGAAAGGTAGCAGGAATAAGCAGACTTACTATGTTCCTACAACTCTTCTGGTGTTGGCTGCATTTTGGTCCTCACCAAAAATCCTAGCCATCCCAAAATCCGATATCTTGGCAAACATTTCTTGGTCAAGTAAAACATTACTGGGCTTCAGATCTCTGTGTATGATTTTCAGCCGGGATTCCTCATGAAGGTAAAGAAGTCCTCGCGCTATACCGTTAACTATATTGAGGCGAGTCTCCCAATTAAGCAGCGAGCGTTTCTCTAAATCTGGGACATAATACAACGGAAAGTTCTCGGCGTCAAGTCATGTGCTTGATGTTTAACTGATCGACACAAATGACCATGGTACTTTTCTAGGGTATGTAATTTCTCATAGCATATCCTTTCCACGACACATGTAGTAATTAATGGTGCTACATGGCTAATAGCAAATATGTGCAGGCCAAATTTATGCAAATGCAGTAAGATAATGTGGTTAGAAATGGATCTCTCAAGAGCAAACGAACAAACCAAATATGTAGACGTCAAGGCTTTTGTTGGGCATATACTCATATATTAGCAGCTTTTCATCATCCTCTATGCCACAACCCAAGAGCCTCACAAGGTTCCTGTGTTGAAGTTTTGCTATAAGTATGATCTCATTCTTGAACTCCTCTAAACCTTGCCATGACTTTCTTGACAGCCTTTTAACTGCTATTTCCTTCCCATTCGATAGCACACCCTGTAGATACTCCAGTTGAATAATCTCTTATCTCGGGTTGTGAATTAAATTGTGAAAATTGCGGTGAATAAGAAAAATAGTGATTACCTTGTAAACAGTGCCAAAACCACCTTGTCCGAGCATGTTAGATTTGGAGAAGTTGTCTGTAGCCGTCATTATTATGGCTAACTCCATGAACGGCAATTTTTTTGAGCTGACTACATTAATCTCATCCGTTGTCATAGAAGTACTAGTTGGCACAGCCATGTTGGGTAACAGTTCACATCGGCTTTTCTCCTCATCTTAAAGGGCCATGAGAGCTTGAATTAGTGATAATTGTACTTATATGATCACAGTTTTCTGCTTTTTCGAATTCAGTAAATCTACCTTTTTCTCTCCTCTTCCTCTGACGATGATGGAGAAGATAGCTGCCAATAGCAACTCCTACTAGGAATATTGATATGCATGCAACTGCCACCACGATCCATGTCTTCCATCTTTTCCCTGCAAATATGATGTATTCACTGTCAAGGTCCGTTAATTAACAGAGAGATAGGATTTTGATATAGACTAATAAGAAACCAGCTGTAAACAAATGGTTCTACACGGAAATGGTCTATAACCCTGCTAAGTTTATTCGGAAGAACTCAATTTTTTCCACAAAAA